>JAFMOD010000228.1:1466189-1616680 GCA_019802435.1 Corydoras maculifer
TTTAAAGGTCTGTAACCAGTAATGTAGCAGTTCATCACATCAGATCAATGTTTTATTCAATAATTAGTTTCGTTTTTTAAGGAATGGAATGGTTTTGACCTATTACAGAACTTTACAGACAGGTGTTTATTGGAGTCATTGTGTAACATCCATAAACAAACATTAAAAAAAGGGTCAGTTGAGAATGGGAATCGGTGCTACTCTGCAGGCTACAGAGTGGCTGAGTGTTCGTAGAAAGACTGCGATTAAAGAGATTGGTTTTGTACTTAAACTAGTCAGTTGGTGAGTAACGCTGCCTTTTTTTCTACTTCCTTTGAATAACATGATGATTTGTAAGTTTCTAAGTAGCTACTTTAATTCAGATATTCTGGCAGTCCACTGTAGCTACTGCTTTCTAGAAGTACAAGCTTTCCAGTACAAGTTCAGTCAGAGTTTTTGTTTGATGCCCGTTTACCATGTATAGATTTGAAAGTAAAGTAAAGAGGACTTTAAGGACATGTGAAAGTCAGGCACATGCATGCTTATGAGGGTTCGCCTTTTTAACGTGTGTTTCAGTCACAGCAGCGATTGCTCTCGCGTAAGCAATCTTGCTCAGTGTGACAGGTTGTGAAGTGTTTTGCGCCAGTGCTCACACTTTGCATTAGGTATCTAACCAGACCAACAGAGCATTTCTTTCCTCTGAAAGATGCTACCTTATCTGAATGTGGTGTTTATTTTGCTAAAGGTATAATCTGAATCGTATTTGATATTCGTCTATCTTCAAAAAGGGTTGCAGTGGTAAGAAATGGATTTATCTAAATGTTTAATGGATTTTGAAAATAGTTTTTATAAAATGAGTGGGGGAGAACTCAGCAGTTTGCTAAATTCAAAACATTCCAAATAAAAAGTGAAAACTAAACCGAGTGTGTACCTGTTTGACATACTTCATTGATCTGATTTTAGTGTATAATCCTCAGCCTTGTGCCATGTGTTCAATCTGGTTATTTAGCTCTCAATTTAGAAAACATTATTGACCTTTCTTTTGACTACATAGTGTAATCAGTTCGTTTTCTCCTACTTTGGAACTTTCCTGTTATTTTTTTTTTTCTCGGTTGTGAAAAGGTTCATGGTAGGATGTAATTTACTCCTCAATCAACACTTCATCTCTGAGGCATGGTGTAGTGATGTGTTTATGCACTAACTTGAACATTTTTTAAGGGGGTGGTGAGGAGGATTTAAGATTTATTTTGTTGCTATATAAACATTTTACTGTTTCATGTTACATGCACTGTTGGCACTTTGGATATGAAAATACATGAAAATATATAAGAATAGTTGTTCATGCAAACATCACATTAAAAATGAGTATATGTTTGGAATTGAACCCATTTCACTGGTATAACAGACATTTCTGTGCAGGCTTTTCACATAATTAGAGTTTTTGTAAAAACATTACACACGTCGTCTTGACACGTGATGTCACACAGAAAGAGAGATGGCTGTCCTGCTCCCAGTCCCTCACAATTTGTTTCCTCACAGGTTTAAGGGAGTTTATTCCCTGCCACTATTGCCTTTGCCTTGCTCGTTTAGGGGAATAAACTCAACCCTTTGTATAGCTGCTTTATGACAAAATCTTGTTAATAACATGATTGAAATAAATTGAGTTCAATTTAAGACTGGCCAGTAATTTATCTTGGATTGTGTTGAATTTGAGAACAAATTTCTGAAGGCCAATAAAGTTCTTGACAAACCATGTCTTTATAGTTCTCAGTTTGTGTTTACAGAAGTCATACTGTAACACGAGCTATACTCTTGAATAGTCAGCATTCGGGCACATGTCAACAAAACTACCATGTTGGGTTGTAATTTGCTGATGTCTTGTTTGATGTTCAGGCTCCTGATGATCATCTGCTCTGGAGAGAAATTACTGGGGCTGATGCATATAAAACTGGTATAACACTAATGTCCAGTGATTCCTGTCTGTATCTAAATGAACATATGAGTAAGGATAAGTGCAAAGTTAAACACTACCGAGTGAAACATCCTGTGATGCATGACATGATCCTATATTTATAATTCATATTTATAAGTCAATCTTGTTAGTAAACCAGAATTACAAATTGTATTCAACATTTCCCTGTTGTATAACAATTGGTGTGTTTACTCTGTTGTTCGAACATTTAGCAATAGAACCTTTGCACAGCTAATTAAATCAAGTGTTTAATTGTACTTTTGTTTGAATTGGTGTATGAAGCAAATCTAAAGTAGTTTCTAAACTGTGGCTTTGCTGCGGTGTTTGTCTCTGATTTCTGGCAACTAGCAGCAACTAAAAGCTCTTATACAGTATTAATATGACAACTATACTTGTTGAAATTGTATTTATCCCAACATGCTGACGAGTTAAATGGCTTTGGTACAACTAATGATATCTGTACATATTACATGGTTGTATATTTGAGTAATTTAAATAGTTTAGACAAATTGTAGATTAATATATTTTAAGTTTCTTTTTCAACTGTTTAATGTTTTTTTGTTTGTTTTATTGTATTTTCGAGTTATTTGAGTCGAAAATTGGGTTATATTGAAAACAAAGTTATAACAAGACGTTAATATGTTAGTTAATAACTCACAGAAGTCTCTCGTTTTTTACTTATACACGTTTAGTTACAATTCGAATGATTTGTTCTTAAATTTTACGTTTACATTACATCAAAAAACATGAGGTAGGCGGTGATCTCTTTTAATGAACAAATGTAGCCGTTATGAAACACGTGGCTCGTTGGTCTAGGGGTATGATTCTCGCTTCGGGTGCGAGAGGTCCCGGGTTCAAATCCCGGACGAGCCCAACTTTTACTTTTTAAAACATTAAAACATATTGAGTCCAACTTAAATCGTCGAACCTTTACATTTTCATGTTCAACCTCTAATGTCTTGGCAACGAACTAAAAGTAGTAGATTAAGCAAAATTAATATTCGCTAATAACAGATGAAATAATAGAGGATTTTTAGTCCATGGCGGATAGTTGACCGTTCGCACGTTGAAATCGCACCACGTTTATTTGCTGACAGCGTTGTTCCCGTCGTTATTATCGGATCTTTAATCGCTCTTCACCCCCGTCTCAAACCCGTCGACGGCTCATTGTGGGCCGAAGTCGAAATGCATTGTGGGAGTCAGCTCCGTGTCATGGCTGCTTTGTGGTGATGGTGGGTTCATGTTCAGAGAAACCGAAGAGATTACAGTGTTTTTATTCGGAATTTATGTTTTTTAAACTGTAACACAGCTCATCATAAACGATGCCAAACTTTTGCGCGGCTCCCAATTGTACCAGAAAGAGCACTCAGTCTGATCTGGCTTTCTTCAGGTTTCCTCGCGACCCTGAAAGGTTTGTTGTTTTTATTTAAATCCGGTTTGTGCTAATGAACGTGGTTATAAATGCAGATCGTGTTATTAACTGGTGCTTTTATCCACATGGTAGTGAACGCTCATAATATAAATTTTAATCACATGCAGGAATAAAAGAGCTACCGCGGCTAAATATGGCTTTGTTTTTCTTTACTACCCGTTTTGTGGAAATGTCGAGTTCTTTATTAGGATTGGCTACCATTTCGTTTTGGCAGCTCACTGATTGGCTCATGTTTTTTGTGTTTTCGGATCTTTGGCCAATCCCGTTGCGGCTGTCGGGTAAACGGGTGGGATTAAGTCATTTTAGTATAATGCAATTTTATAGGTTGTTATCTAACCGTTTAAATCCTTTTTCGCACCAAAGCATAATTATATCTCTGCCATGAGGTACGGAGTAATTATTTCTGTAAACGAATACAGTTTTACAATACCTAAGTAGATATATCTTCTTGGGTACTGTAAAACTGAACGTATATAATGCGTGTATTTAATGTGTAAATAAACTCTAGGTTGTACATTATTGTGAATAAATAACGGGAAAGAGGTGAGAACCCTGAGAGCCCTGTTGCTTTTATGAAACGGTTACAAACATACTATAATGAAAAACCAATGTTCGGTTTATAAATGAAGTTACACAACCGTTGATAAAGTGGATCTAGCATGGTTTTTTAAAGTAAAGGTTGATTCCTGAGTAACAGGATGCTGGCTTAGTGCTCATCGGGGAATTGACTAGCTGTTTATATTAAGCTGTATTTACAACCGCGTAGCCAATCAGATTTAATGACTGGAACTATCTGTTTTACAATGTGGTTATTGTCTCATTTTCTTAACCTCTTTCATTTACATTTGGTCATTTAGCAGACGCTTTTAGCCAAAGCGACTTACAAGGTGAGCACAGGGTTAATCACAACATCCCTGGAGCAATGAGGGTTAAGGGCCTTGCTCAAGGACCCACACTGGTAACTTCAGTGGACCTGGGATTTGAACCCACAACCTTCAGATTGGTAGCCCAACGCCCTGACAACTGAGCTACAACTCTACAAACTCTTTTGTAGAGTTTGGTGCAACAGTCCAACAACAAACTCATTTACACACAATCACATTAAAGAGCATTTTAGAGAGACCAGTTTACCTGACTGTCTTTGGACTGTTGAAGTAGACAAGTGCTAACCAAGAAAACTGTATATGGAGAACATGCAAACTTCACACAGAATAAAACTATATCCTTATTTTGTTTATTATTTTTTTTGCTACTTATTTGATGAGCAATGATAAAGACAGTCCCTAAACAGGATAAGCAATATTAGAAAACAAGTAGGTGCCACAGTTTATATTTTGTCTTCTTTTACACAGATGCAGGCTGTGGGTGGAGAACTGTCGCCGTGCAGATCTCGAAGAGAAAACACCTGATCAGCTAAACAAGCACTACCGACTCTGTGCAAAGCATTTTGAGCCAGCGATGATCTGTAAAACTGTAAGTATGATCCCTTGTCAATGAAAGATTTCTGCTTTTTTATTATATTTGCCAAACAACATGTCATTTTGATGATCTCTGTGATGTTAGTTTTTCTTCTTCTTTGTCTTATTTCAACTAGAGCCCATACAGGACTGTCTTAAAAGACACTGCAATTCCGACAATTTTTGATTTAACCAGCCACCTCAGCAATCCATACAGCAGACATCGGAAACGAATAAAAATCTTGGTAAATATTGATATCTTGTGTTTTTTTAAGCATATTATAGGCACTATTTTTTTGTATGTGTGTCTGGGTCTGTGGGTGTGCATCCAAATTGTCTGTGTCGCATACCATATCTTCACAAAACACACATATTTCAGAAGGTGAACCTGAACCACATGTTTGAGACAAATTTATTTAACACACATATTATAATAACCACAGAAGCATAACACATGCCATAAAGATTCAAACTGTAGACACAAACATGCATATGTCTAATATGTGATGTATTGTGTCCCAAAATGGCATTTTACAATAAAAACCAAACACAGTTAATTATTGTGTGTTTATTTGATTAGATTAGGTTCAATTCAACTTTAATGTCATTGTGCACAGTAAACAAGTAAAAACCAATGAAATGCAAATATCTCACCAGAAGTGCAATATAGAGCTTTACACAGTAAAGTGCAAGCTGATCAGTTAGTTAGGCAGATAATTGATCATTCGAACAGCTCATGGTGCTTAAATGCATCATAAGCATATAATCACAATTGTACAAATAAAGACAGTGATATATTAGGAAAGTTAACAGTGCAGTAGGTAATATATAACATTTTATTTATACATTTAAAAAGTACCATTGCAAAGTTTGTATGAACTGATAACATGGACAATAGAGGAGGAAAAAGGGGATGTGTCCACACTTTTGTCTATAACTGCATTATGATTTTAAATCTATTTGAGGTTTTATATCTTTTGTTTCACTTTTTGCATATAGACAGATGAAGAGGTGCAAAAAATGAAAGAGCGAAGATGTAAGTATTTTTTTTTCTTTACATTTAAAATGCACTGCTTAGCCAGCAAACTAAAAAAAGACTTTGTGTTCTGTGGTTCGCTGTCAGACCTTCCGAAGGTCTTTTGGGATTTGGTAAAGAGAATTTGACAGACTGGTTTGACTGCCGTAATGATTACAGCAACTTAAATAAGAATGCAACTTATCCATCCATTATCTTCCGCTTTATCCTCTATTAGGGTCGTGGAGGGGGGGTTCCTCAGGCCCATCCAGGGGAGAACGTCTCGGGCGCTGGGCAGATACACCCAGGACAGGGTGCCAATCCATCACTGGGCACACACTCACTCAAACAGACACACTCTATATGGGGCAATTTGGAGAACTCAATTGACCCTGATCCATGTTTTTGGACTGTTGGAGGAAACCCACATGCACACGGGGAGAACATGGAAACTCCACCCAGATTGAGATTCGAACCGGGAATTGCTAGTGCTGAGAGAGGTTTAACCACTAAACCGCCCGAATGCAACTCAGAATGGAAATATTCATATGGCTTTGCATGAGGGTGTGGTAGTTCAGTGGTTAGAGTGTTGGGCTATCAATCTGAAGGTGGGTTCAAATCCCAGGTCCACTGAAGATACCAATGTGGGTCCTTGAGTAAGATCCTTTAGCCTCATTGCTCTACCCTGTGATCTGACCACAACAAAGTTGCGATTTTTGTAAGTCGCTTTAGATAAAAATTACCTAATTTATCTTAATTACCTAATGTATTTAATCCATGACATGGTTTTCGAAACCATGCCATGATGAATGTGCTCTGTTATCAAAGATGAACCAACAAAAAACTGGCGTATGTCAGTTTAGGCCAGGCACTATATTTTGATATTGGCTGTAATGACTAAACACTTTTTTTTTTTTTCTTTTACCAAATTATAATCATTCATGTTATTTTTTTTTAGTGGAGTCTTCAATGGAGCGCTCGCTTTCAAAAAAGATCAAAAGTGCTGGTGAGGAGGACACAGAGGCTCAGAGTGACACCCCCAAGTTAACAGTACGACAAAAGGAACTACGAGAGTTTTTAAGTACTTTATTTGAATTAGTTCTTACAATAGGAAGACAGAAGTTCCCATTAAATTACCATTTAAAACATGGACCAGAGAGTCTACATTTCACGGCAAGCACCTTTCAGGCCTTATTGGAAAACCGCATTACTGCGGGGGATGAACTACTCCGATCAAGGTTTGAAGCAGCAGCTATCAACGAGGAATTCTGCCCGGCATCCCAGCAGAGACAATTACTAGGTGTTTGTGAAAAATGTATTCGTGACCGACTTCTTCAGGAAATAAGAGAAAGCCGCTTCTTCTCGCTGGTGACTGGCGAGCTGGTGGACCTTACAGAGGGTGTGCATATCCCTGTGTTCTTGCGATTTGTGGACCAAAGCAATATACTTAGGGAAGAGTTTATTGAGTTCCTTGAGTTTGACAGTGAGGAGAACCTAACGGCCGACAAATTAATACATCGCATTACAAAAGAATGGGACTTGAGCATGGAACATTGTAGAGGTCAAGCTCATGTGGGTTCCGGAGTCCTCAGCAGTAAGATGAAAGTGATCTCTAATGAAATAAGTGAAAAGTACCCGATGGCTATGTGTACACCCTGCTCGACCTGTGCGCTCAATGTTCACCTTGCTAACAGCATCCCTCTCACCGGAGTTCAGGTTGTAATGACCATTCTCAAAAAGACAAATGCTTTTTTTAGAAACTCCTCACAGTTACAGACTGAACTCGATGGTGCCATCTCCATTCTCTTTCAGGATAACCTAAATAAAGTCGACTATCTAAAAGCAGGCTCGCGGGCCAATTGGACAGAGCTACATAATGTCTTTGAGCTAGCTGTTGATTTGCTAGAACCTGTTTTACTTTGCATGGACAACATCCATGATAATGAAGACCTTAAATGGAACGACCAGTACACCAGCGAGGCCTATGCCATTTCTGAGGCTATAGCTAACTTTGAATTCGTCGTAACATTAATCGTTCTAAAGAACACACTATCCTTTACAAGAGCTTTCGGCAGAAACCTGCAGGGGGAGACACTGGATGTGTTCCTTGCTGCCAACAGTTTAACTGCAGTTTTGCATTCATTGCATGAGGTTCTGGACAACATTGAGGTTTATCACGAGTTCTGGTTTGAGGAAGCTGTAAATCTGGCCTCAGCATTAGACATCGCCATCCGACTACCCAGGCTGTTCCTCAGGAAGCAGCAGGAGATGGAAACACTAGAAATACAAGCTGAGTCCTTCTACAAAGACTACCTTACACTGCCTTTAATGGAACACCTTACTCTGGAAGTTAAGGACATGTTCTTAGAGAACCACATCAAAGCGCTTAAGTGTCTGTCTCTTGTTCCGGCGGTCATGGGCCAGATGAAGTTCAATACCTCAGAGGAGACTCATGCCGAAGTGTTCAGAAGCGATCTTCCTCACCCAGACACGCTACCTGCAGAGCTGCACTGCTGGAGGATTAAATGGAAACACAGGGGAAAGGAAGTCAGTCTGCCCTGCACCCTCCACGAGACTCTTCAGCATTCCGATGTCAAGTTCTTTCCAAATGTCAATGCCTTTCTTCGGATTTTGGCCTGTTTGCCTGTGTTGAAGCTTGGGTCTCAGGTTGACACTGGACTGAAACGTTTACAGACTTACCTTTCGGACATGCCATTGAGACACAGGTCCAAAAGTTTGGCAGCACTTAATGTTAACCGCCACATAGAAATAAATCTACAGGAAATGGTTGATTGCTACATAAGTAGTTATCCAGAGGACGAATACAACTGAACCAAACATGCCTGTAGTCATTTTAAAGACTTAAACGTACACCTTGGGTGGGAATAAATATATTTTTGTAGGTATTGTACATAATTTATCACTGCCTGTATGGTTATATATCGCATTGTTGTTTTTTTGCCACTGTTTTTATTCTCATAAAATTGCCATTTGCTTTTAATAATACATGTGCTTTTTATTTTAGTAGAACTTCATGGTGATTTGATGGTAATTACCAGTGCTTTAAAAAATAGTCGTTTGGCGTGGAAAGTGGAAAAACGACTTAGAAGGCAGAAAAATGATTTTAGAAAAATAAAAATGAGTTTATTGAGTGCTGAACTTGTTCAAATGCAGCCAAAGGAACACTTTTATACCCCATGCATACTTTCTGCTCCAAGCATAGGATCATCCAATCAGGCGAGCTGCTCTACGACTTATGGCTTAACTTCATCTGATAAGACCCCCCAACTCATAGTCTAGTTTGTACAAAAAATGTTCCATACCTTACAAAGATCTACACACAGAACTGGAAAAATGCTGTAGTATTTCTAACATTAATAATAATCTTATAATTGAGATCCCAACAAGTTCCCTGCAGAGTAGACACGGTCCTTGCATTGTGGCGTGTCTGTTCAAAAAACAATAAACTGTGTGTGTGTTTACTAGGGATGAGACATTCATTCATTATTATCTGCTTTATCCTCTTTTAGTGTCGCGTGGGGGGTTCCCCAGGGCAGAACGTATCAGGCACTGGGCAGATACAGCCAGGTCACACTTACACAGACACACACTATATTGGGCAATTCAATTCAGCTTAAATCCATATGGGAGACCGTCGAAACTCCACCCATATTGGGATTCGAACCAGGATTACCACAGGTGAATATTCACATATTTTATTTGTCATTCCAACAATGTAAATTGGTGTACAGTATACAGTCGAATGAAACCGCGTTCTCCAGGAACAAGGTGCAACACATAACAGCCAGTACACAACCAACATAAAGTGCACATGTGCAAAAAGCGTGTGCATACCAAAAATTACAATAAATACAGGACAATATGCAGCACAATAATCATTCAAGTCATGGGGGGAACAGTGCAGATGCCCCCCCCCCCCCCCAGTGGTGTGAGCCACAGGTGCAAAATATGTCCATGGTTGTGTTAGAAAAGTTTGTTATAGCAGCAGTTGATTATAAATGTGCAAAAAAAATGTGTGCAACATAGCAGCAGTTTAAGTATAAGTTTTATTCCAGTTTATCTGAGTGCAAATTGTTTATACCTGATACTGCTGTATACCGAAGATGGAAAAACTGGAAATCACTAAGCCACCATGCTGCCCAGGTAAAAGATATTTATTTTATTTTTTATTTTTTGCAATTAATCATTCGGCGTCCTTAACATTGTCATGATGCCATTAATTAAATAAATATGTATTATGCCTGTAGGATAGAACATTAGTCTAAATGGTGCAACTTGCACAGAACAGAAATAAAATTACACTTTCAGTACATTTGGCTGTTTACTTTCAAATAGATATGAAAACATATACTTCTAGAGAAGCTGATTTATTTTACTTTGTTTTTCCCAAAAGAATTTATTATTTTATGTAAATATTCATCAAAAGTTCTGCATTGGTACTTTTTTTAGGTAAGGTAACTTGTTGCATAATAATTATATAATAATAATTATTTTACAATTACCATACCATCAAAAAAAACAAAAATCCAGTCTTATTCCCAATTGTTTACCATTCTATAGACTGGTAGCTTGTCAGGAGGATTAGATTACAGAATGAAAGTAAAAATTATTCATTTGAAACAGGTTACATTTTTACACGTATTGACAAATGGTCAGTCAATTTAATCTGAACTGTTAATTTAAATCCCAGAATCTCGATTTTATCTTTTACCTGCTATTTGGTACTTTACCAATAGATGGTGACAATGGGTTCTCAGGAAACGACAGAACAAAAGAATATGGGTGTGACGCTTTAGCTTCCTCCTCCTCTCTAAATTTCAACAGCCTTTCTTAAAGCAAAGCTTTCAGTGAGTGGTAACAGAAAAGAATAGCTTTTTCATGTTTACAAATTATTTAAAAGGCAAGTAAGATTATATAAGCATTACATAAATTATTCACACTGTACACTTTAATTACAATTATTCATAGGGAAAAGGAAGAACTGCCTAGAACTAAAACTGTAATGATTCGTTTTTATCAGTCTGACCATTCCAAAGTCATTTAGAACTTGAGTTTATTGATGTTAAATGACAATAGTTTATATAAGATCCTGACACAAAATCGCATTACAGATTACATTCTAAACTTCCACTGGGGCTTGGAAACACCTTTTTGGCCATTCTAAGATGCTGGTCCCATTTTAGTTCAAATTATATTCCAGTACAAAGCGGAGTAAAATGTAATGACTGTTATCTTTGTCCTGTTTGATGTTTGTTCCAGTCTCTCTTTGATCAAATTTTCTTGGTCTTTTTTAATTATGCTTTGAAAAAATATCACCTATTGTGTTTACAGAGGGCAATAATCTAATTCCATCTCATTATCTTCCCCAGTTTAGGGTCACCATGTTTTTGGACTGCGGAGGGAAACTCGACCCAAATAAGGATTTAAATCTGAATCTCCAGTGCTGAGTGGTGAATGTGCTAATCAGTATCACTAATATCATTTGATATTTTTCTTTGAATCTCTTGAGCATGAAATAAACTTGAACTTTACCTATTTTGGGGAAGATTGAGTTGATGGCAGGCTATATGTAAGCATTTCCACCTCACAGCATTAAAGTTATGGGTATCATTCCTGTTTGGTACAAAGGTCCTTATTTGATGAGCATGTCCTCCTCATTCCTGCATGGGTTTACTATATGGTCACCAGTTTTCTCCCACTTTTTACATTTACATTTAGTCATTTAGCAGACGCTTTTATCCAAAGCAACTTACAAATGGGGCGGCACGGTGGCTTAGTGGTTAGCACGTTCGCCTCTCAGCACTGACCCTAATATAGGATAAAGCTGAAGATAATGAATGAACTTACAAATGAGAACATCACAAGTTAGTAGTTATGAAGAAAATTAGCTACACTGTAGAGTCATCAAACATGTACATAGCAAACCTGATCATTATATGATCCCTTTTTTTCTACAGCAGGTATTTGTTAAAAAAAGATGCGTCATTTTAACAAATACAAAAACATACTGATAAGTCAGAGTTGCTAAATTTCCAGATGGCTGTATTTGCATAAATGAGGTTATGTCTGTTATATATATTCATTCATTCATTCATTATCTTCCGCTTTTATTCTCTATTAGGGTCACAGTGGGGTTCCCAATGCCCATCCAGGGGAGAACGTTTTGGGCGCTGGGCAGATGGGCAGATGAGTGAGTGTGTGAGTGTGGCAGGACAGGGGGCCACACTCACACACTCACTCACACAGACACACTCTATATGGGGCAATTTTGGAGAATTCAATTGACTTGATCCATATTTTTGGACTGTGGGAGGAAACCGGAGATCCCGGAGGAAACCCACGCGGACACAGGGAGAACATGAGCGGGAATCCCTAGCGCTGAGAGGCGAATGTGCTAACCACTAAGCTACCGTGCCGCCTGTTATATATATATTCTCCTTACAAAAAACATCTTGCTATTTTCTGCTCAATAGGAACACGGAAGAGAACCTGAAGGAAACCCATCCCCTAACTTGGATCCCCAGCGTTGAGAGGCGGGCGTGCAAACCACTACCCCAGCATGCTGCTCCACACCAGATCATAAAACTTCTAAAAAATTTCAACAAGTTTCACTACTCTGTTACTGGAAGTATGAAGGTCTCCATTGGTGTAAAATGTTAAAGAATTTTTTTTTAATGACTCAAGGCCTTTTAATAACTTATGGTTGTAAATACTTGCATCCAAATGTAAAGTTTGAGTGACAGTGGGCCATGAGAAAGGCTGTGTAAAATAAAGCCATTCGTTTTAATGCAGGGCAGCATGGTGGCTTAGTGGTTCCGCACTGGGTTTCCATGTTCTCCACATGTGTTGACATAGATTCAAGGTAAATTGGATGCTCTAAATTGCCCCATATAGAGTGTATATGTCTATGTCTGTGAGTGTACACCAGCAACAGATTGAGGCCCTGTCCTGGGTGTATCTGCCCTATCCCCCCTCCCACGACACTAGTGGATGATTAAGAGGAAGATAATGAATGAATGAATAAATCCTTGTGTTTTAATGCATGTGTTGTTATAAGATGCTCGACTTAGGTGCGTCTGGGCCGACCATTAAAAATATTTTAAAAAAATAAGTATAAACCCCTAATGTTTTAGTGACGTGACGAGGTGGAAATCCGATTTCCTCTCATCTGAAGGACACGTTCGCAAAGTTAGCATTGCACCAGACTGGAAAAGGTTAAACTAAAGGGGCGTGGTCTGTGGATGCTGCTGTCCATCCGCAGCCGGCTGCAGGTGACACGGGCCATTTTCTCCTCTCCATCCGGGCGGGGCTGCGATCTTTTTGCATCTACATTTTGAGAAGAAGAAAGCCGAAAATCGGGCGATTGCAGCGGGGAAGTACAAAAATCAGCAAAGAGTGGCACTACCATCCTTTTTAAGAGGAGAAAACGGATGTCGCGTAGTTCCTGTGTGTAAGTCGCTGCTGCAGGTTCGGACATGGCGTGGCCCTGCATAACGCGTGCGTGCTGCATCAACCGCTTTTGGAGCGAACTGGATAAAGCGGACATCGCTGTCCCGCTTGTGTTTACCAAATATTCGGATGTGGCCGAGGTGCGGCATCTCCATCCGCAGCCTGGCCCGATAGCGCAGTCCCATCATCCCCGCGCCGTCGCCATAGAAACAGAGCCCGCCTACTCCGCGCGGGAAGAGCCTGCGGCTGCAACATCAGCACCGGCATCAGCTCGCGGCGCGTCGGTCACGCGACAGGACTTCCGAGCGTGGAGAGTGCGACCTGAACCGAGCTGCAAACCCAAACACGAGTACCGGCCATCCGACACGCCCTTCGACACCGAAACACAGTACCGCAAAGATTATAAAGCATGGCCCATCCCGAGGCGTGACCACCCATGGATCCCCAAAAGCGAGGCCCCCAGTTCCAAACAGGAGCTGATGAGCTCAGAGACAGACACAGGGGTGGAGAAATGTGAGATGGAAGAAAGGGTGCGTGAGAAGGAAGATGCCAAAGAAGAAAAGAAGAAGTCAGGTAAGAAGGATGAGGACAGCAGGACCATCGAGAGGAAGAAGGGGCAAACTGCAGACTCTAAAGGAAGATCGGTAGCTGATGCTCTGAACAGACAGATCAAGCAGGAGGGAACCTCTGGAAGCTCATACAGGTAAGGGTGCAGGGGTGTGGTAGCTTATTAATTAAGGGGTTGAGCTAAAAATCCAAGGGGTTAAAATCCACTGATGTTACCATTTACATTATATTTGGTCATTTAGCAGACGCTTTTATCCAAAGTGACTTACAAGGTGAGAACAGGGTTAAACACAACAACTCTGGAGCAATGAGGGTTAAGGACCTTGCTCAAGGACCCACAACTTCAGGGGACCTGGGATTTGAACCCCCAACCTTTAGAGTAATAGCTCAACACCCTGACCATTGAGCTACCGTTACCAATGTGGCTCTGTGAGCAAGACCATAACTCTCATTGCTCCAGGGATTCTGTATGTAACCTTTTTTATGACCCCAAACCATTAATTTAGGATACATGGAAGTATTTGGATAAAAGCATCTGCTAAATGACCAAATGTAATGTAATGTAGGACCTGCATAATATATATCAGAGTAACTTGTGTGATGGAATAAATTATGTATCCATCCACTTCATTATATAAACCTTCACATATAGGTTTAACTAGGGTTTCAGTTACTATAATAACAATAAGAGATGCTGCAGTAAAGATAAATCGAATTGTTTAATAAAAACATTTTTTTTAGTTATAGGTGAATATATATGATTTATGGTTTTCCACACACATCCATTGTAAAGTTAAAAGAATATAATTGTCCAGCATTTCTCTATACTTTTTTACACATGCTGAGTAGTAGCAATATAGTGACTCTGCAAAGTTGCAGACTGTCTGATCATCCGATGTTTCAACAATTAGTCGTCTTCAGTAATGGTGTCTTGCAGTTAAATTAAAAGCATGTGATTTCAAATAAATAGCACTTTGGACATTTTCATAAATTCAATCATGAGACGAGGTGAAGATTGTTCTTCTCAGTGTCTCAAAAAATGAAGAATAACATTTATACATTAAAACATAGGTGTATAATCGCTGTTTAAACGTAATTGTTTTGAACAGTGACTTTGACGGTATGTGTAGTTCAGGGTGATGTGTTTTACTAATCTGTTTGATTCTGTGCCACCACTGCAAAATGGTGGAGCGATCGTCTCAACTCTGTCCATAAGGCGAAGTCGCTTGGCATTATTAAGAAACAACTGAAAACACATCTCTTTCACAACCACCTGATGTAAAAATGAATAAATAAATGAAAAGGGTGTGGGGTGCAGGATAGGATAATGATCAGGTTTATAATGATCAAAATTCTACAGTAGCTGGGTTGTTCTTTAATATTAACTATTTAATTTAAAAAATAAAAATGTAAAAATAAATAAATGAATAAATTTTAAAAAACTTGTGCCACAACATTTACATGTTGTATTTTTTTCAATATATCCAGCAGAATACAGATTAACTGTGCATTAGCATGGATTTTGTTACCAAAGAGGTACAGTATGTATTAATTAATTGCATTTTCTCTAAAACTGTGAGTTTCATATTTTATAGTTGTCTATATCTAAACATCCATCCATTATCTTCGCTTTATCCTCTACTAGGGTCGCAGGGGGGTTCCCCATGCCCACCCATGCCACCCAACAATCACGATAAGTGTGACAAAATGCTTGTGTCTAGATACTTTTGGTTATTTTTTTAGTATGTTGTTTTACTGTTGGAAACTAAAAAAGCAAAAATTTCACAAAGGTACATTGCATTTGTTCATCTGTTTTCAGAATGGAGTTCAAGGCATACACTGATGTGAAGCCAGTGAAACCAATCAAAGCCAAATCCCATTACAAACTGGCGATGGAGGACAAGGCTAATCTGGAGACAAGCTACAGCGCTACGTTTAAGGGTGAGCAGGCAAAGCCGGAGGCAACAGACAACAAACTGATAGAGCGCCGCAGAATACGCAGCCTGTACAATGAGCCCGGCATCAAAGAACCAACCAAGGTATGAAAGTGAAACAAACAGAACCCTCAATTGCCAGTACAAGTGCTATGTCTGAAAAATCTCAAATACTTTGAATCCAGTAAAACTAAAGTGGGTTTTAAATGTATTTAAATGTTTATCATTGCAGACTGTAAAATAAATATCCTGCCTTCTGCAGATTTGTTTATGTTCCCTCTTCTCATCCTCATAGGGCCGTTCAGACAGTGACAGGCGTTCTGTCATAAGCCTGTTCTAGTCAGGTGTGTGTTTGTCATGTTTCATATAAAGCGCATGGAGGACCTAAAACATCTCACCACACCACTACAACACCATGGCTGAGATGATTAGATCACTCACTGAAGGTTAAATTCAATCCCCCCGCAAATGTGAATGCATCTACACTTCAAGGAAAGTTAAGCAAAGTTCACATTGCAAAGTTTGAGAAGTCAACATATGACATATATAAAGTTTATTAAGTTCATTTACTTAACCACAATCCCTCTTAGTAATTAATGGTTTAGGTTATTTTTGTTATGGAATAATATTTGAGTGTAAAATTGTCATACTGTAATTTCAGAGAACTGGATTTAGCATGTGATTAGACTGTGTGGATGCAGGGGAACGTTATATTCCAAAAAGTTTAAGGGTTTAATGTAGTTGGTGTATTGATGTAGTGGTTAAAATCCCATTGGGTGAATGGCTGGATGGATGGATTGTTGTATAGACAAGTTAGATTTGAAAAGAATTGGTATGGATGGATACTGGATGGAACCTGAATATTATTTGGACTGGCGGTCCTGCAGGACACCCTTAATAGACTCATATATAGTTTTCCAGTTGTTAGAGTTTTTCCATTTGTTTAATATCTGTACATGACTGTCCTACATTGTTGTTGCTGCCTGGCCGCTCAAGGAGGATGAGTCCCCCACTGAGTCTTGGTCTTCCCAAGGTTTCTTCCTTGAATAACAACATAAAAGGGAGTTTTTTCCTGCCACTGTCGCTTCGGCTTGCTTTTTGGGGGTTTAAAGGCTTTTCGTTCTGTAAAGCTGCTTTGTGACAATGCACTGTTGTAAATATCGCTATATAAATAAATAACTTGAACTTGAACTTGTATGAATAGATTTAAAAAGATAGAAAGATGGATGGTTGGGATGGTGGTTGGATGAATGGGTGGGAAGGTGGTGGAGCGTGTAGATCTTCCAGTAATTAGGTTTGGTTAATTTATGGTGGACGAATCAACTCACAAATAGTTAAAATTATTGGTGAAGAGAGCAAAGAATGAAAATATTTAATACCCCTTGAATTAAATGCTAAAGAAATAGAAGAAACACACTTTTCTCTCACTAGAAAAGATAAGTCTTATTATAAGTTAATCAATATTTAAATTCAGCAATGGATGGAATAGTTTATTTCCAGGTAATTAATTTATTGAATAAATTCATTTATAAGTAACAGACAAAGGAATAAAGTTCATATCAGTGACCTTATTAATGAATGATGATAGGAAATGGATGAATCATCTATAAGATGGATAAATAATTTTGTGTGGAATTAATCAATGTGTTGGGGTGCTTAAGTGTTGCAGCATGATACAGTCCCCATCATGGTGTTATCAGCTTTTGCACAAATTCTGTCTGTTCATTGGTCAATCAAGGAGTCGATGTTGCATGTGATATGAGGTGTCGAATGGCAGCTGTGGTGCTCCTTGGAGTGATGGAGTGAGATATATTAGGAATTTGATATGACTAAAATTCAAGAGACCAAAGGGGAGGTGTATTGTAAGATCTTAGATTGATTGTGAGATGATGATATTGCAGAAATGAATAATTTGATCACCATGTGGATAGATTTATGTGAAATAAAGGCTAAAATGCATGAATAGGAGCATAGATAGGTAAAATAATGGGTGGAATTAATGAATAAATGTACGGGAATGTATTGTAGGTATATTATCTATTATTGACTGACAGCCAGCCAGCCAGACTGACAATGCAGACTTGAAATCCACTTATGCAGGAGGATTGAATGGAAATTTCACCATTGCTCAGCTTCACAGTTCTAAACTTTTGAACGCCAATCCAGTGGCGTGCGGCATCACAAAGCAGCATTCACAGTGAATGGGCCCTATTTTCCCTTACTCAGCACCCATGCAAATGACTTGCGCAAGAACTGATTTTGGACATGTATTTAGCAAAACAGTATATCCATTAGTGATTAAACTCACCATTGCTGATCAGTTTCACATTGTACTGAACTGTAGTAGTTTGCAAATGTTGCAAATTACAAATATTTTTAATCCAGCAGAATTTTCTTCAATCCTTTTGTTGAATTGAAGTGTCCAAGGATTTAAACTTTCAAATCAAATGACATTTTTGAAACTAAATAAATTCAGTAGCTCCTTTCTTGCGTCTAAAGTGTCATCTGCAAATGCATGTTTAAATAGGGCCCTATATTCTAACCCAAATTATTCCCATTTGTACACTAACAAAAATGTGATCGAGGAATAAAACCCTATTTTTCTCACAAATGCAGGCTCTAGCAAATCACTCGGTGTATGTATTGCTGTGCAGCAGAGGTGGGTAGTAACACACTATATTTATTCTTTAAAAACTTAAACATTGTTGAAAAGTACTGTAGTAATGTACTTTTTATCTTTTAGTGAATTTATAAAATAAATGATACTGTCAGTCGCTCTGCATTCTGCATTCTTTTTATTTTCCGAGGCTGAATCTCAAATGTCATTTCCTTGCTCATGAAATGAACTCTAGGGTATTAACACTATAATTTGATACCCTATAAAGAGTGCATGTGTATTATACTGGAAGCTAAATGGCTCTCTTAGTGTTTCCAAATGTTATAAACAGTTCTTTTTAGTCATATAAATATTTTGAGGAGTCTAATTTTAAAGGGTTTGTAAAATATTAAAATGTACAGCAAGATTTTATTGTTTTTACTATTGACAGGACATGTGTATCAATATGTATATATTTGTAATAAGTGACAGCTTTTGAATATCAAGTAACACTGCTTACTTAAAAGTTTGTGAACATTTTGGATTTTAATATATGTCTATTTATACTTTTGAGCACCACTATAAACATTACAGCTACAGACTTACTTAGATTGCTTTCTACCTATGATTTACCTCTGAGTATCTGTTGTTGAGTAACTATTTATCAAATGGTACCTTTATAATTCTCTGAGGTATAGTTTTGCTACATGTAAAGATTTAAAGATATGACTGAATAACTTTGAATTTGTAAACATTCCTGTTAAGCTTTGATTAAATTTGTTTTTTTTTTACCTGACATGGAATACAGTTAATTGTTTGTGCTTGCAGGTGGAGAGGTCCCATTCAAAACCAAAAAAGTCAACAAGCCATAGTAAAACAGCGAGTAAGGCCAAGGCAAAGCCAATGAGTGGAAGCCAACCCATTAAGAAGAAAACCTCTGTGAGCAAGTTGGAGTTAAACCAGGATGGAGGTGTCACCAAAAAAAGTAAAGAAATGATTAACCGAATGGCTGAGGCAAAAGATTAAGTGCACTAGTAAGGAGTGGATCTGAGGGAGAAAGATCTTTGCTAAAAATTAGAGAACTTGCCTTTGTGATAGTCTTGATTTCCCTACACTGTTTGGAATTCATATGTAGGTTGGTTTGAATTTGAAATGGCGCCGATGTATAATACATAGTGATATCCACTGCTCTAACACACGCCACATATAACACAAAAGTAAAATAAATTCCAAATGGACACTGCATGGAATTTCCAAACAAGCCCTTCAATAAAAAATGATTTAATCCTGTAATTAGATGTAGGCTTTCCTAATCACATTACGATTTTACAATCCTATTAGATTATGTATGTAATTAAATTTTAATGATATACACGTTGTGAACACAATCGACTCCTCCCATTGGAGGGTTTTTTGTGCATTACTGCACTGACAGGTCAATGACTCAGTATTATTTCTCATAATGATCTACACTAGCTTTTAGCATGTTAGCCATGATGTATGCTCCTCTAAAACATGATACACTGCTGATTTTCAATTTAAACATGTCCCTGCTTTTGCACCTATTAAAGATCACTTATTTCAGGATGCACACATAGAACAACAGAATAGCATACTATCTTATGTACTGAACAATTAGGACTTTTCATTTTGAAGAATGTCAGGCTGATCAGGCCTCTTTGTGTGTTTGTGTGTTCTGTAGTGTAGAACATTAGTCCTTAAAATCAAATTTTCTCAAATGGGTCTACCTGCAAATGTGACCCAATAAGTGTTATGCTGTGTAATAGGAAATAGCTCATTTAAATGTGAGACTGCGTGCTAGCATTAAAATTGCGCTATATGACAGAATGCTGCTAAGCATAGTACATTTGGGATGGGGGTTTTTGGAATGTAATATAGGACTGACAGACTCATACAGGTGGATGCATGTCTTCTGTATAAGTCTTTATGAGTGATAGCTGTGTGAGTACCCCCTTGGGACAACTTACAGCCTTTTTAGTGAACCGTTACAGCCGAATTGTCTGCCAATTGTACTGTGCACAATTCAATGGGTGCTATCATTAAGCTATGCTGTTTATTTGAGAATTTGGTGCCTGTACACTGAGCCACCTGATGCCACACTGCAATGCGTTTGTATGTAAGATGTGTCCATGGTGTTTGCTTGCCTTGAAAAAAAAAAAGATTAAAGCTGTTTAACCAATCTTATCTGAATTTGTCTTTACTTGGATCTTACTGTGTTCACCTTATTTGCAAAAAGTATTATACATAGTGTGCATGTTGATCTGGTTTTTAGTCAACATACATATGGCAAACAATTCTGGCCACATATTCCAATTTTAGCATTTGGTAAGATAAGATAAGGCAAAGCAAGGCAAGGCAAGGTAACATAAGATAGCATAAGATAAGACTTTATTAAAAGGATATCTATTTTTTTATCTATTAAGAGAAGAAATGAAAAAAGAAAAATTATAATGAAAATAGAAATGCTTAATGAAATTCACAATTATGTACATAACATAATACAGTGAGAAAGATAAAAAAAACACTATAAAAAGCAACAAATTTCACAGCAGCAAGGTATTGCACATGTGATTATTAAAAGTTATTTTAAAAGACAAGAGATACAGTTCTACTTCCAATTAAGTGTTCTTGTAATACTAAAACAAACTGTTACGGCTGAAAAGAACAGGTAATGCATAAAATTACATGACATCATTTATGCTGACATTTTTATCGAAAACAATTTACAAACATCTTAAATATGATGGTTAAGGTCAGAGTATAGTGTCATACAGCAACTCTGAAATAATTTGGGTTGAGGGCCTTGTTCAAGGGCTCACACTGAGGATTAGTAAATTCATAGTCCAATCATAACTAATAAGCTACTATACATCAAAATTGATTTATTTACTCCATTGCCATGCACAAAGATTTTAAATATTATATTCCAAACATATATCTTCGGTTACATAGTGTGATCCTGTTTTGTTCGGGAACAACTTCAACTTACAGCTGATTGAATTTTAAATGGAATATTTTTAGTTTGTCATTAAATTTTGTTTCCGTAGAAACATTCACTACATGTAAAGAGCATTTATCAATTTTTCATTGCAAGAAAAGGTTAAATCACCATTACTGGGGTGGTAAAATTGTGAAGGAGGTTGTATTAGCCATATTTGTCCCACAATATGGCTAAAACAGGTACATAATTTTCTAGTTAGATACATAGCTTGGTTGATTTATTATTATCCTTTTTATATTATCTATACAGAAACATACTGCTTTGGTAAAAAAAATCATCAGGTTTGATATCACAAAGCTCATTTCTTTTTTGTGTAATTGTTAGTGTTATTAAAGAAAATAGTAGACATATTTTTTTTTAACTTTGTGTTCAGCTGCTGATGGGTCAGCTCAGATGTGTTCAGTGTATCTACAGCAGGATCAACAAATGGCTGAGCACTCATTCAGACTCATTCAACCTATACCAAATGTAATGAATAATTAAGACATGTACACTGTTTTATTCAAAACCTTCCAAACTCAACACTGACTCAAAAAAAGAAATATCTAATAATTGAATGTATTAAATAACATAACATAATTAAATGTAGCAAAAATATTAAAACATTATATTAGAACGTAAACATAAATAACTAATGATTAAGTCTCTAACTTGAATTCTGTTCTATTTTTTAAAAGGCGTCCACACCTGGACCTGGAGTTTGACCTTTCTGTTGCTTTAACAATCCACCACCTCCATGTAATCAAACATTAATTAGGAGGAGTATAGTGGTAGTTTAAGACTCTAGGTCTTTGTGAGGATGTTGATTAGCTGGGGAGACAAGGATGTAACATGGATTACATGGATAAAAGACTGTGGTTAGAAATAAATTTAACTTGATTATCTTCAGTTTCAGAGCTGGGCCTCACTACGATAAACTGTTATAACCTAGGAATATACAGAAGGTTTGATATAAAAGGTTTTTAAGTATATATTGGTGGTTTCACTGCAAGATGGGGGAACAGGGTCTGTGTAGGATGTGTAGGTTCTCCCCAGTTTCCAATCCCATTTAGTTTAAGTAAGTAATATCAAGCACTGGGATGGACATTTCACAGATATCTCACTACCATTTGATGGTAACAGTATTGAGAACAAGGGCGGCACGGTGGCTTAGTGGTTAGCACGTTTGCCTCTCAGCGCTAGGGATTCCCGGTTCGAATCCCAATCTGGGTGGTGTTTCCATGTTCTTCCCATGTTCGCGTGGGTTTCCTCCGGGTTCCTCCCACAGTCCAAAAACATGAATCAAGTCAACTGAATTCTCCAAATTCCCCCATATAGAGTGTGTCTGTGTGAGTGAGTGTGTGTCCAGCGATTGGCGCCCTGTCCTAGGTCTATCTGCCCAGCGCCCGAGACGTTCTCCCCTGGATGGGCATGGGGAACTCCCCCGCAACCCTAATATAGGATAAAGCGGAAGATAATGGATGGATGGATAGTTGAGAACCTTATATAATTTTTTTTGTGTGTTTTTTTTTTTGGAGGATGGGGGGGTTCTGTTTGCATTTCAGGAAAGTTTAAGTAGTAAATGAAAGTTTGATGTAAGAAAAGTAAAAAGAACAGATATACAGATATATTCGAGTAGCATTTCCAAAAGAGATGTTTTATTCGATGTATTAAATTTTAGGTAACCTACATAAACTTACTCTTGCTTCAGGATCTTCAAAATGGTACACGCTTTTTTAACACGAGTGTATCTGATGTAATAAAAGTCCATTCATCCATTAATTTTGTCTGCACATCTGCAATACTAATCAGGATACTACAATAATCAGTTGCCATCACAATACTGGCCATTAACTTATTTTGTTCATTATTAACAAAAAGAAAATGTAAATATAAACATGTTCATACTGACAAAAGCTTAATGACAGTGATATAAGATTGCTGAATTAGATTAGAATTGTAGAGTTGTGAAAGCCAAAGTCAGCAAAAGAAAACCCCAAATTATTAGATGCTTAGATACACCTACTTTGTTAACTGCATGATATTAAGGTGAATTATTAAATATAATAAATAAATAAATATTTTAAATTAAATAAATAGTTAAAATATACAATAGCTGTAAAGAAATGTGTATGTTTATGTGTAGACCGCGTTATTCTAAAGAAAAAAAGCAACATACAACAACAAATCCATCGCTATCATTAAGTACACACATTAAAATGTGTATATATACACATTTATAAATATATATATATATTTTGTCCATCTAAACAACTTCTCGCATCTTTTTCATACGCCGGCTAACGTTTAAGAAGGACTTTTATTCTGTATACATGTCAACCGAGGCATTAAAATTCGGTTATTTAAACAACTTCATACTGCCTACTTAGGTTGACTACTATGTGTTAGAGTGAATACATTCGTTTACTGTCTAGTGCACTTAATGATTATTGTCAAGCCAATTACGATACGTCCACTTTCCCGCGTTCAAACCCGATTCAAGGTTCAGCTTCAGTGTTCCGGGGTTTTTGCAAAACACTAACTGCCTTCACCTCAGTGATTTAGTGCGCTGTTTATAAATTAATCTAATCTGATGGAATCAGAATAATGTGTCCGGATTATTTGTAGTTCATTAGTTACTACACTGCAACGGTAGGTGTGTTAGTTTCTGTGTAATAGAGTGGATTCTCAGCGTGTCCTGTCAGCGACAAACTGTAAGTTCTTCTCGCTGCAGTATCTTTATTTTTAAATGATAAAATCATCTAAACGAAATTAGCTGTTAAATTAACTTCTGAATACTGCTGCAGTTCAATTACTGTGATTTTGTTTGGTTATTATTCAGACATAATTACTAATAACAGGCTTGAGTTCAAAATATGAATCTGTTATTAAAGTAATTTACAGTATTTGAGGTTGGTGTTCTTTAATATTTCTCCTTTACTGTTCCTCTTTAATAAAACGCAGTGATCTGGTTCAAACCCAAAATTCCAGTGTCCCAAGACATTGACCATCTGATGTTTGCCTTTATGGGCTTGCAGGTATGTAATATAAATTATACGGACAAATTTATTGGGGCCCATCTATGAAAAATGTATTTTATATATTTCATTCAGGCTCTGTACCACAGGATCCTATAATTCTACACCTATTCAAGCATTTCGGACAGATGTGGTCAATGTTATTGTCACCCAGAAGTACCCAGAAGTACACTATATAAAATATCTCCTGAAATATAGTGCTTGGTAAAACCTCTTTTATAGTCCCAGACAAACGTTTGAACACACTTCCATTTTGCTCCTCTTACTGTCCATGTTATCAGTTCCACTTTCCGTAAAGATAAACTTTGTAGTTCTATGATTACAGACTGTAGTCCATCTGTTTGTTGACTACACACCTACTGTGGTAGTCCCCTTTACTCTGTTCTCAAATGGTCAGGACCTCAATAGTAACACCACAGAGCATGAATTATTTTTTTGGTGTATAATTCTTATCCCAGCAATGTCACCAAGGCACTGCAGCACTTAACCCCCCCTCCACTGCATTAGTGTCACTGTAGAACTGTCAATAAACAATCCAGCCCTCAAATTAAACCTGTTCTGCGATGGTCCTGACCAATAGAGAACAGAGAACCAATAGGAAACTACAGATGTAATATAGTCTGTAAATGCAAAACTACATGGTCAAGCTACAGTGGGGTGCGAAAGTTTGGGCAGCCTTGTTAATTTTCCTGATTTACTTTTATAAATCATTGGTTGTTTGGATAAAAAAAAATCAGTGAAATATATCATAAAGAGAACAAACACAGTGATATATGAGAAGTGAAATGACGTTTATTTGATTTACAGAAAGTGTGCAATAATTGGTTAAACAAAATTAGGCTGGTGCATAAATTTGGGCAGCAAAAAAAAAACCCTTAACTCAATATTTAGTAGATCCTCCTTCCGCAGAAATAACAGCCTGTAAATGATTCCTATAGCTTCTAATGAGAGTCTGGATTGTGGCTGAAGGTATTTTAGACCATTCTTCTTTACAAAACATCTGTAGTTCATTCAGGTTTGATGGTTTCTGAGCATGGACAGCTCTTTATGACACCACAGATTTTCAATAATGTTCAGGTCTGGGGACTGAGGTTGCCATTCCAGAACGTTGTACTTGTTCCTCTGCATGAATGCCTTATTCGATTTAGAGCAGTGTTTATGGTCGTTGTCTTGTTGGAAGATCCAGCCCCGGCGCAGCTTCAGCTTTGTCACTGATTCCTGGACATTGGTCTTCAGAATCTGCTGATATTGATTGAAATCCATGCGGCCCAGCCCCAGTCACACAGGACACACAGCCCTACAGCATGATGGAACTGCCACCAAATTTGACTGTAGGTAGTAGGTGTTTTTCTTGGAGTGCTGTGTATTTTTTCCTCCATGCATAAAGGCCCTTGTTATGCCCAAATAACTCTATTTTAGTTTCATCAGTACACCGCACCTTATTCCAAAATGTAGCTGGCTTGTCCAAATGTGCTTTAGCATATCAAGCGGCTCTGTTTGTGATGTGGGCGGAGAAAAGGCTTCCTCTGCAACACTCTCCCATACAGCATCTCCTTGTGTAAAGTGCGCCAAATAGTTGAACGATGCACATTGACTCCATCAGCAGCAAGATGATGTTGTAGGTCTTTGGTGCTGGTCTGTGGGTTGTCTCTGACTGTTCTCAACATCCTTCGCTTCTGTTTTTCTGAGATTTTTCTTGGTCTGTTACTTCGAGTCTTGACTTGAACTATGCCTGTGGTCTTCTATTTTCTCACAATGTTTCTCACAGTGGAGACTGAAAGCTGAAATCTTTGAGATAGCTTTCTGTATCCTTCCCCTAAACCATGACGGTGAACAAACTTTTCTCTGCTTGGCTCTCGTAGGAGGCGGTCGCACTTTCTCCCTCTCCGTCCTCTCATTCCTGCTTGGCTTCTCTGTCTTGTCTGTGCGGGATTTATCATAACGCTGCTCTTTGAAACGCAAATATGGAACTAATTAAATGGTCTCTCAACGCTATTGACACTATCTTCTCGAGGAGAAGTCGTGGTTTGGGGGAACCAGCTTGCCTGTACAAGCATTTCACTGTGTATAACTATGCATGTTAAGAATAAACTTGACTTGACTATTCAGGTCATTTGAAAGTTGTTTTGAGACTTCCATGCTGCGACTTTTCAGACAAGGTGCAAAGAGGAGAAAAACTTACAATTGCCCCCATAAATACCCTTTCACATAATTGGTGTCACCTGTGTATGGAGGTCAATGGTCACTGAACTTACCAAACCAAATTTGAGTTCCAAGGATTAATTCTTAAGGTTTTGAAATAAATAAAATGACAACAGTGCCCAAATTTATGCACCTGCCTAATTTAGTTTAACTAATTATTGCACACTTTCTGTAAATTATATAAACTTCATTTCACTTCTCAAAAAATCACTGTTTGTCCCCTATATCATATATTTAACTGCATTTTTTTTCATCCAAACAACTTATGATTTATAAAGGTAAATCAGGAAAACAAGGCTGCCCAAACTTTCGCACACCACTCTATATGAAAACTGGATACATTTTTACCGGGGCTATAGACATATACATACAATACACATATCCACACTACTAGGGTCGCGGTGGGGTTCCACATGCCCATCTAGAGGAGAACGTTTCGGGCGCTGGGCAGATACACCCAGGACAGGATGCCAATCTATCGCTGGGCACACTCACTCACACAAACACACTCTATATGGGGCAATTTTGAGAATTCAATTGACCTTGATCCATGGTTTTTTTGGACTGTCGGAAACTGGAGAACCCGGAGAAAACCCAGGGGGACACAGGAAAAACATTGAAACTCCAACCAGATTGGGATTCGAACCGGGAATCCCTAGCGCTGAGAGGCGAATGTGCTAACCACTAAGCCACCGTGCCGCCCCACTAGACGTCAAATTAAAAACAAATAAAAGGGGAATTTTTTTGAAACTATATTGGGACATGATTAATGGAACCCGCTGTTCATTTTGAAAAGTCAGACTGACCTGTGTTTAATTGGAAATTTGACTCACCGGTCCTTATCTTGTCAGTGCTCACATGAATATAATTAGCCTTTAAAAGGTGTTTTGATACTTTTTTGATAAAATTGAAATTGGACAGTTGTATTCTATACTCTTTGTTCACAATGGTAATGAGAAGGCTGTCTGAACAAAACAGAAATGCAATTATTATTAAGCACCAGCAGACTGGACACAATACCAAACTTCAAATACTCTCATCAATAGTTTGAATTGTTATTAAGAAGTTTGCTGCTCATAGAACAGTCCAGAATCTCCACCAGGACATGGTGAAAAAAGGAATATTGATGGAAGAACCTTACTAGTGTTTGCTTAAGATATGGAAAGAAAACCATGTGGAACATTCAAAGAACTTCAGGCTGAGATGGGACCATATGGAATGAAGATTTTAAGCCATGCCAAATGCCATATACTAAACAAGTTAGGGTCAACAGCCAAGGAGGATCTCACTGCCAAAAGTGAGATAAAAAAAATTGACTGAGCTTACATAGACAAACCATAATAAACTGGGCAGTCATAGATTTGTGGTCAAGGAACCAGCCTTGCAACCTGAAGGTCCCCAGTTCGATTTCCGGTCCCACCAATTACTATGGCTAAAGTGCCCTTGAGCATGACACCTAACCCCAATTGATTCCAGGGCACCATACACTGGGCTGCCCACCGCTTCAGGTATGTATGCTCACTTTACCCGAGTGTTTTTGTGTGGGCTATTTTTTTTAATGTTGAAGAGCTTTATGTTTATAGACATCCAAATAAGGCCTATAAATTGAAGTGTATGTTTTAAACATCCTACAAGATCCAATGTGTAATGAAATGCAAAGTTGTGAGGCTGCTTTGCTTTCTCTGGGACTGAAGGTGTTGAATATGTTACAGGAATGATGACATATAGAAGATTATCAGAGACAAAATGTGCTTTAAAATATATGAAAACTAAGCATGAGATGAGCAAAATGGCTCCTGCAGGCAGACAGGTGTGAGAAGCTTACAGAAAGTCTACAAAAAACATTGTTGCCAAATGTTGTGCAACCAGGTATTAGGGAAGGGTGCCTTTAATTATGTCCATGTCATATACTATGCTAGAGTGTGTCTGTATTTGAACATGCTAAAATAATTTTTAAAAAGGTGTTATACTTGTAACACTGCTTGGTCTTATTAGTATGGTATTTTAAACTGTGGGAGGAACCTGGAGCGCCCAGAGAAAACATAAGAAGATAAAGGGAGAACATGCAAACTCGATCGCACAACTTCTTACTTTGTGGCAAGAGTGCCAACCCTGCTATTTAAATGTGGGATTTTGGCTGCTGTACAGATTCTGTGTGTGCTTAACCTGACTAAATTGATTTTTGTCATTTAAAAGAATTTCCTTTCTGTTTCCTTAAAGGGATCATGGCAAAAAGGAAAGCTCTCTCCAATATGGTAATCACTTGTGAATGGTCATCCTGTACATTTAAGGGAGAATGCATGGAAAAGCTTAGTGATCACATGTCATTGCATTTGAAGGAGCATCTGGGTGATGGAGATACAATAGAGGAACTGGGTTAGTATTTTAAAATGGAAAAAATGTCTTGACTTATAAAATGCATCTTTGTTTTTTGTTTTTTTTTTTACTTTTAGAATATTCTTCAAATACATACAGACCTCTCCATTGCAAGTCAAAGACCAGGAGGCTAAAAACCAACTGTCCTTATTTAAAAATAAAAAAAAATAGAAAATAAAGTTTCATTTTAGAACCATAAATTTTTGTCAGAAATATGTCCTCAGCTTCTCAATGAATGATTTAGAGCATCACTGTCTCTATATATAGAAGTATTCATATGTGAATGGCTCATTAGTGCCGAGAACTGCCAGCATCTAAAACACTTTGAAACAGCTGAACTTTTTCATGTTTATTAGAACTGTTAGAGAAAATGTTCACGCTACAGAAACTGGGACAATCATAGATCTTAAAACACTGCTTTGTAGGACTTGGGTAGCTCAGGGTAGATATTCTTCCAGCAGAATTGACATGCATGGTGTTTGATTGATCTAGATATGTGCTTTGTGCATCAACTGTTTTTAAAAATCAGTTTAATATATTGGTGGTGTAAACAGGAGCTTAAATTGTGATGCATCTAAAAGTACTATTGTTTTTGTTATCATTGCCTCATTTGTGAATGTAATGTCCAGCTTGTTTTTTAGATTGGGATCAATGTTCATAGCTTTAATAAAAGAATATAAATCCGCTTTGCTGCTTTATTTGCTGTCACTAATATTCAGATTGGTCTGCTGATGGATTCTTTGTGATGTTTTAAAAAAAAAAAATTCACCACCCCTATATTAGCTTCATCTGTTTGCGGGTCCGGTAAAAAGTTTGCAAATGCTATTTCACCCACTTCCCGTTATCCGTTTAAGCTAAAACTATGCACAATTGTTCATCGTTGATGACAACACATGAATCAATTTAAAAAATGTACCAATGAATTAACTAATTAATTGTATTTCATTAATTAGCTTTTTACGGATAAATTGCCCATTTTCTACTAAATTTTATACTTCACAAGCAGAATTAATTAAGGATAAAGTAATTTAACACGATATAGGGGTGTTTTTTTTTTTTTTTTTTATTTATGAAATATTTTGCTTGTTTCTCCTCTGTTTCAGATGATTACCCATGTTTGTGGCAGGGCTGCGAGTTCTTGGCTATAGGTAGCCCTAAGGAACTTGTTGCTCATGCACACTTTCATATTTTTCACAGTAAATTAAAATATATTGGTACACAACTCCTCCAGTCTCATCCCGAGCTGCCCAGCTGCACTCAGGATCTGCACAGCAACAATCTCATCACCGACGTCTCTGAAGGATTCGTGTGTCAGTGGGAACACTGTGATGTTAGTAATGTTTTGTCTGATTCAACTCTTTTATCTTTTTCATATTCACATTCACCATAAATAAAAAACTTTGTTGATTTGCACTCACTTCTTTAGTTGTAAGTTTAATCATTGATTTTTTTTTCTCCTGGCAGAGCTCTTTTAATAACCCAGAATGGTTTTATCGCCATGTCGACATGCATGCACACTGTACTGAGTTGCAGCCCCTTCCAGACCAACAGCAGGCTCTTTTCTGTAGCTGGAAAGGTCAATTTGAGTTGTATAGTGATATTTATATTTGACTTACTGTATGTGCATTAGTTGCCATGTGGAGAATTGACTGAGGTTTGATTTCAGATTGTGATGCCTTCTTCAAGATCAAGTACCGGCTGCGTGAGCACCTCCGCAGTCACACTCAGGAACGTCTCGTGGCCTGTCCTACCTGTGGCTGCATGTTCTCCAGCAACACAAAGTTCTTTGATCACATTCAGAGACAAGCTGAACCAGAGGGTAAGTTCTGAGGTTTCCAATGCTTCAGCATTAGCTTCTACTAGCATATACAGATTTTGTATAACAGACAGAAAAGATGTTAATCATTGTATTGTTACTTTATTAATTTCTATTACTAAGATTGATTGATTTCTGCACATCATATTATTTTTTGTGAATGGTTTATTATCATTATATTCTATTCTAATTATTATTCGTAGTTCCATAAACCCTCCTTTTGACCTGATTTTTATTTTTTTTTTACACTGTACTACTGCTGTAAGACGTGACTTTCCCTCTGGGTTTAATAAAGTGCTTGATCCACCCACCCAACCTTTGATACCTTCAAAAAGTGTAGTTGAATTGCATCTATTTCCAGATTTCCGACACTTTGTCACGCCAGTTACTTTTCTCTCTTCAAAATTCAGCCTTGTTTTATGAAAATAATTTAATCTTCAGGACCATGTACCTAAATATCGTTGAGAATAAAATATAGTCTGTTAAAGCATGGTTAAGATGGCATTGGTTGTTTCATGTTTAATATTAATTTCCCTAACAATTAAAAATAGACATTACAAATCCCATTAGGTTTTTGTAATCTTCCATGAAATCAGTTTTTACTTTCTTTGCTTTATAATTGTTAAGGGAAAGTCATGGTTTGCATGTTCTCAGCTTATCTCATTCTCTTCCGCTTAAATGTGTACTAGGGGCTAGGGTTGCGTGGGGTTACCAATGTCCATCCAGGGGAGAATGTTTTGAGCACTGAGCAGATACAACCCGGACAGGGTGCCAATCTATTGCTGGGCACACAGTCACACACTAACACACTATATATAGAGGCAATTTAGAGCAGCCAATTCACCTTGAATGTATTTGGACTGTGGGAGGAAACTGGAAAAAAACCCACACTGACATAGGGAGAAAATGTAAACTCCCCCAGATTGGAATTCAAACCCGGCAGTGAGAGGCAAACATACTAACCACTATGCCACTGTGCCGTCCAGTCTAAATGTTGTAAGTAAAACAAAAAAAACATTGCTAATTAATTGCAGAATTGTGAGTGAATGAGTGATACCATCACAATTTATTTAATTATCCTAATCAAGGTTTCCGTAGAATGCTGGAACATTCCCAGCATTCATGGAGCAAAATGCAGAAAACCTTTAGGCCATTTTGCACACATTTACACCAAGGAGCAATTTGTTATCTTTAAATCAGCTCTGAGGACCAGTAATTTCAGGGGTGACTACTACATTCTGACTTCTTAATTCATCTGTTTTTAGTGTATATGCATAGTTATAATGACTTTGTTTGGTTTTGTTTGACTTTATTTCAGATTCTCTCACATGTGATCATTGTGACAAGGGCTTTGCAAATGAGAGGCTTCTGAGAGATCATGTTCGGCAACATGGTATGTTCACACAGCATGCTAACCCCCAGCTTATACTTTCCTCTCATTTTGGATAATTTAATGCAATTCATTATTGATAGTCACATGCTGTACTATCGGTTTCATTTACCATGTGATTTACTCTGTAGTTTTACAATTTATGACTTTAGTCCATCTGTGTGTCTACAATGTGTCTACAGTTTTTTTAATGATCAGGAGCAACACAGTGCATGTGCTATTTGGGTGGTGGATAATTCATAATGCAGTGATGCTGACATGTCTGTGGTGTGTTGGTATGTGTTCTGCTGCTCACAGCAGAGTGGGTAGAGTTTTGAAACACTATGTTCCTTTACTGTTTGCATTACTAGTCACATCTTTCCTATTGTTCCACATTGAGATTGTTGCTGCATTGTTTGTGTTATTTTTCCTTTAATCTTTTATTGGTGCTTACAGAATGCTGGTGACATTTTGAGTTGGTGAATTATTCTCAGGCAGCACCACCACCAGTCAGTTTCACTGCAGTCCTGAGAATCATTCACCACCTACATTTGCTCTGTGGACATCCTCTTTAGACAACAAAGTAAGGGGGGGGGGGGGGGGGGGGGGGGGGGGGGGGGGGGGGGGGGGGGGGGGGGGGGGGGGGGGGGGGGGGGGGGGGGGGGGGGGGGGGGGGGGGGGGGGGGGGCGCCAATCCATCGCTGGGCACACACTCACTCACACATACACACTCTAAATTGGGCAATTTTGAGAATTCAATTAACTTGATCCATGTTTTTGGACTGTGGGAAGAAACCGGAGAACCCGGAGGAAACCCACGCAGACACGGGGAGAACATGGAAACTCCACCCAGATGGGGATTCGAACCGGGAATCCCTAGCGCTGAGAGGCGAATGTGCTAACCACTAAGCCACCGTGCCGCCAAAGTAAATTTAACTTACAAATTTTGTTTTGAAACAGATGGACTACAGTAACTGCAGAACTACAAAGGGAATCTGTATGGTCAATGTAGCTGATAAAGTGGACCGTGTGTGTTTGAAAACAGAGATGTACCTAATCAAATGGCTAGTGAACAAAAACATGGTTTAGAAACCACTGGTTCTGATGGGCTGCTGCTGTGCACATTTCTTATGTTAATGTACTCTTAGAACTGCTGGTTGTTAAAGTGGAAAACAAAGTAGATAATATACACACTGATTGTAAACCATCCTTGCACATGTTCCTCCAGTAAATCACATCAAGTGTCCACTCTGCGACATGACCTGCACCTCCCTCTCCACGTTAAAGATCCACATCAAATTCCGACACTGTGATGAGCGGCCATTTCCCTGTGATTTCTGTGAAAGCAGGTGTTGAATTCATTTTTGTCCCCTCCTAGTCAATGCCTGCAAATTACACCGTTAATTGCAGTATTAATCCATGTTCCTCCTCAGCTTCAAGAATCAGCACGATCTGAGGAAGCATATGGAGACCCACAATGAAGGGGCAGCCTACCACTGCACCATGGAGGGCTGTAGCTACTCCTCTCGCATGGCTCACACAATGAAACAACACTACAAGAGAGTACACGAGGTGAGTCGGCAGGGGGCGCCATACGCACGCTAATTTCCTAAATGATCGTTAACATTCTGCAGCCTTTTGTTTGACGTAGTTTAATAACTAGAATATCTCATAAACCCATTTTATTTTGATATTGATATATTTCACTGTTAGTTATTGTTGCAAAGCAGCTTTACTAATGCCGGTGTCTAAATCCCCTGAATTAGAAAGCTGAAGTTAACAAACACTTTAAAAGTGAGTGGGGGACTTTTAAGGTAAACCAGATTTCAGCCACAAAACAAAATGTCTTCCTTGTGGATCTGTGTAAGTTTATGAGAACCAGACTGCCAGACTGCTGTTCTGAACCTGGACTCTATTAAAAGTTCACCAATGGCTCTGCTAGTGAACAGTTCTGTTTTAGTACAAAAAAATTGGCTATTTCCTTTTCAGTTTTTAAACCTTTTTAGTGCTTTCTAGAGCTGTCACCATTTTATAATCATTACTGACAATTAATTGCTTTTACTCCATAATACTTCAGTAGGACTGGTGTGTTAACTAATATTTTATTTATCTAAAGTAAAAAGCAGTCTGAAAATCTCTGTTATGATTTTCCTGTTCAAGCAAAAATATATCAGACTTATCAAAATAAATGTTCTATGATCAAAAGCTTAGACATAACACAGATTCAACTAACCCTCGATCCAGACTTAAGTGTTAAATGGCTGTCGGTTTTGGGTCAATTTTAAAGATTATATTTTAAAGTTGTATTGGTGAAAAGACAAATAAGACACACTGATGATAATTTTTTTTATAAGAATTATGAAACTACATATTATGTAACTACAGTGACCCTCAGGTTGTGCAGGAACGAAGAGTTATTTCTTGCTGCCTTGTTTTTTAATAAAAATGTACATAATGTACATTTAGATTGTTGGCTCCCTTTCAGAAAGCTGTTCTTTTTGAAACTGTGTTGGTTTATCATGCGAACCATGTTCATATCAGAGGCAGTGGTGGCCAGTTAATGCTTCAGCTTCATATCTTTTGAAGTAAGGGAGGTGGCTTGGTAAGGTTATACATTTTAAACCAGAAGGTTAATAGTTAAAGTTTCTTCAATGTCAATGAAATGTAGAGCCCTTAAGCAAAACCCTTAACCCTGATTTTATTTGGGTTGTGTGGTGTCCCCATGGAATAATGTTGCCTGTTTAATTCTAAGAATTGTGAGTGTAGTGTGAGTGTTAAATTTCTGTTCGTAATTCTGATTTAACCTTAATACTTTTCCAAGTTTCCCTTATTACTGACAATAAAGGCACGACACCTGAATAGCTCCAAACATCTATATGACTAGCATTTAGAGTGTTGGCACACAATATTTTATGTGTACTGCTGCTTGCATGAACCTTATGTTCGAATTGAAAAGAATTTTTTACATTATCACAACATATAAGATTTAAATGTAAAGCAACTTCAGATGCATCAGTGATATTGAAGTTGAATGAAGAAACCTTGAGGACCAAGGCTCACCGTGGGGGCACTCATCCTCCTTAAGTGGATGGACTTTGTTAACAGTGTAACACACTAAAGTAAAGATAGTGTATATAATCAGGTGTTCATTTAAAAAAAGATGTTGATAGAAAATGTGATTCAGTTTATTCATTAATAGAATTCAGGTTCTGTCTGTGAGATTTGTGTGTGTGACGTCAAAGTTAATTTGAATTAGCTATTTAACTTGTATTAATTTAGAAGACATATTTCACAATTGATGTTATTATGTATTTTAAGTCCATACAAAAAGGCAGAGTTCAACAATAGATACTTGAATATAGTCATGTTTTTGTGGATTTTGTTTTGTTCACAGAGCTACAATTACCGAGTAGGAAATCCCCAAACTATCTACAATAGAAAAATTACAGTATGCACTTTCAATGACATTAAACTTTGCAAAACAACCACAGATCATTGTCCTCTTTCAAAAGTAATTGTGCAGTCCAGCAGCTAGACTTTTTTTTCTAAGCATTTAGAAGGCCTGCTCTGTAAGTTCAACCTAACCGTTCTGTTGTTGGTTAAGTTTTATAACAATTGGAATAAAAGTTAACACTGACCGGGTGAGTAGAGCAGAAGTGGGAAGCTGTGAAGTTATTTTCTAGATTGTAACAAAATTAAAATGTTGGCACTAACCCCAAGTGGAAAAACAAAAACCTTCATCAAGCAGCTCTCCTGTAAAGATATGAAAATGTTATTACTGTAAAAAGGCCAGGGGAGAAGGACCATTACAATAAATAAAACACAATACAGTGGTTTGGAAAACTTGTACACTTAACTCAGACCTAGGTTAAAATTGGCTACAACAGCAGGTCATATCAGTTTTCAGTACTGAAGACCAAAGATATGAATCTTAAGCCCCATTAGGCACATTTCATTCAAAAACAGTAGGGATTAAATTATAGGACATGTTGATTGGACTGAGTCTCAGTTCATGTTGTGACATACAGATGTTGTATTTGGCAAAAGCAGCATAAATATATCTATGCAATCTGTCTTGTGTTAACAAATTGAAGTGGTGTTTAAAAATCCATGCAATTTAGTGTTGTGGCAGATTATGATCATCTAATTTTTCTTTTTATTAGATTGCATTATTTACAAGTTTTACACTAATTACATGATCATTCCAGAAGCTCAGAACATTAGTATTTTAAAACCTGGGCTTTTTCATTTAATGTGGTTAAAATTGTTTTAAAGGGACAGAATTGATTCAAAATCGATCTGTTAATTTAGAATGCACCAACCACAAAAACAGTAAAATGGACAATAAGATTTAACAATAAGGTTAAACGAGAGGGACTGAGCAAGCAAGCATGCACACATTATCATTTATATTAGCGGATCGTGAGAGTACCTGTCAGTATTAAAAACAAGTGGTATACATTGCCACAGATGGACTTTGGACCGACCTTTCAGCATTTTTACCATGAACATACACATGGACACAGATCTTGAGAAATGAATCCCAGAGTTAAAACAAACCAGTGAACGGCCGTTGACTATTGACGTGCCAATGAACCACCAAAGTCCTGTATCATTTTGTAGTCCTCATGATGTCCATATTTGGCACCCTATGTCTAAGCATTTTAAACCAATTTTCATTAAAAAAAACAAACTGATATCATGTTCTGTGGTTAATATGTTCAAAACTTGATACATTTTCTTCTATGTAATTTTTTTTACATTGTATATCATTCGTGTGTTCCCAGAGATAGATTGGTACCCTGTCCTGGGTGTGTCTGCCCAGTGCCTGAAATGTTCTTCCCTGGATGGGCATCCACGACCCTAACAGAGCATTAAGTAAAAGATAATGAATGAATTAATAATGAGATGTTGAACACTCTTTTCATCTTTACAGCCAGTCTATTGGGCATAAATGACATGTACTGACAACAAAACAACTCGACTTTAGTCTTCCATGGAGAAACATACTGTTACAAAGCTGGAGACTTACAGCATTAATAACTCACAAATAGTCACATAGGGTTCTACCAGCTAGTAGGGCTTAAATATTGCAAGAAAACAGCATTATGGTGTTTTTAATATCCTGTTTCAGAGAAAATCATTGGTTTAAGTCTAATCTCATGAGGTAGGCATGGTGTCTGTAGGATGTCGCTTCAGATTAATTTGATGTGTTATTTTTATTAACAGGGAAATATGGTGTCCAGGTATAAATGTCATCTTTGTGACAAGAATTTCTCTTGGTGTTACACCCTAACACTTCACCTGCGAAATAAACATCATCTCAAATGGCCATCTGGACATTCCCGCTTCAGGTGAACTGATTTTCATTACAATAAATATAATCTGTCAATTTTTTCTATACACACACAAAACCTCGCTAAGTGGGTGTGTACTATCCATTCAGTCATGTCGACTCCTCTATTTTCTGTAAAAAAAAAAGAATTGATCCAGTTTACAAACAATTTAATATGGAGATAGTTAATACCTCCAGTTTACCAAACAGCATGTCTTTGAAATGTGGAAGGGAACCAGAGTACACAGAGAAAACCCACTCAGGCACATGGAGGACATGCTGACCTCACACAGAAAGGACCTTTGTTCACCCCCAAACAGGAATCGAACCCAGGATCTTCTTGCCTTGAGGCAGTAATGTTATAACCCCACTACATAACTGGGCTGCAGCTCTTAGGTGGGAGCAGTACCAAAATCCTATTTTAGAATGAATAATAGCACATCATTTCATTTCCTAAACATTTTATTACTTCATCCAGATATACATCAAGTAAAAGGTGGGCAAACATGCTGGAAAGGGTAGCAGTTTAACACACACACACACACACACACACACACACACACACACACACACACACACACACACAGGACTAGTATAGTATTTTCAGTTGACCTGACTGGAACACTGTGAGTAAACTCAGACACCCCTGGGAATTAAACCCAATATAACCCTGTTCTCACTGCCGCAATGTGTCACCCAGTCAGTAGTTCATCAATACTGAATTTATTACATTGTATAACTCAATTCCCACTGTTTGTTTTCTCTTCACGCCATTTTCAGTGAAACAGAACGTGTTATTTTTCAGTTGACTCACTTGTTACCCCACTGTGCAGGACATTATGACCAAAAGTGAATTGGTTCCAAACCTCAGTGCTGATTCGGTCGTCTCTTGAGTTTCAGGAAAAGATAAAGAGCAGCACTGGTCCAAACCAAAAGCCAGGGAGTTTTTTCTTTCCCCTATCATTTCTGCTTGCTCTTTGAGGGTTCAGGATTAGAACACTAAAGCTGCTTCGAGACAACATAGTATTGTAAAAATAATGATAAAATCCATATAAGTATTAACCGTTGAGTTTACATCCTAAATACCTCTCAGGACTTGATCCATTTTCGTACCCACTGTTGGTGTATTAACTCGAGACCATAAAAGAAGCGATTTTACTCTCGACCTTATTTGTAGGTGGAATCGCAAATCGTAGCGTTATCCGTGTCTGTCTGTCCGTACTTTAATTAGATATTAAGGCTTTTGTTCTATGGTTATTGAATGTCAGTGCTAAATCCGTTCTTTTATCGGCTTGCCTGAATCAGATCTGCACTCAGATTGTCAAACTCCTTTTTTATTCAGTACTTAATGAACACATTATCTTTAATAGCCTAACCTTAAAAGTGCAAGTGAGAATTTTCACCTGCTCACTTTATAGGACCATCTACACATAATGTAGAATTATATTCTTGTCACATGAAGCGCCATGCATTTCTAAAATTACCCTCCTTTAAGAAGACTGAATCTAAATTCTGTGACATTTCATTAACATCTTAGAGATGATGTTTACATGCATCATTGTTTTTAAAAACAATATGTTGGTGATGCCATTTAAGCTCAAGAAGCTACAAAATCAATATAATAAGGATTTTATATTCAGTGAAGCTCATTTCGTAATCTGTTCCTGCCTGAAGTGTGAAACCATCATTTGTAGGCAGCAGCAGTCACACTGAGCCGGTGTGTGAATAAAGAGTGTAATAATGCTCACTTTTTAATGAGCAGGTATAAAGAGGATGAGGATGGCTATCTACGTCTCAACATGGTGCGCTTCGAGACAGTAGAGGTGACGCAAGAGCTGATCAAGAACATGGCTGAAAAGCGTACTCCACGCAAGCTCTCCGGCTCCAGCGCTCAGACTAAGAGACCTGCACTGCAGCCAGAAAACCAAAGTGATGCTCCCACTCAATCATCTTACCCCTCCTCTTCATCTTCCTCCTCCTCCTCCTCATCCACAGCCGAGCTGGTGAGCGAGCTGCACAGGGAAGCGAAGGAGGACGACGCTCCTGTGTACTGTATGCTGAACACTGTGACTGAGGTGAACGGAGAAGCAGAGAGCTGCGATGCTTCAGAGCCAGAATCCGGAGCAGAGCGCGCTCTGGCAGCTGTAGCTCGAGGGCTGGGTATGGATGTGGTGTGAAACACAAACCCCATTCTGGTTCGAAACCCAAATAAAGACTCCGATAAAAGCAGGAAAAACATGTCAACTGTTTACAACAGGTTATCATTTTACTCTTTATAGTTCTGTAAACTTTAGGTATGACTTTCTAGTCAGTTTTCTATTTGCAATCTGAAGAACCTTAAATTCTTGAATTTTGGAGCTTCCAGTTCAAGAATCCAGCATTTTAGCAGATTTCTTGTAACAAAGTGATATTTTAGTAAAATAACTATTTAGAGAAATTAAAGACACTTTTACAAAAAATTAAAAACCACTGTCTCTTTCTTGTTGTGATCGTGTTTGGATTGAACTTTTAATCCCAGAAATGAGACTTTTCTTTAAAATTCATTTGAATTTCTTTTTATTTTTCTCACAAAACATAATGGGCCAGTTTAGGAATTAATTCTAGAGAAAGAATAAAAGAAACAAAACTCTGAATCACATTGACACTGCAACTGAATGAAAATCTAGTCTTAAATCTGAATCCAGACCACACGACCTGGGTGCTTTTTTTTTTTTTCTTCTTTTCTTTTTTTCCCTGTACATCTCCATATTTATGATTTATTTAACATGAAGTGCTTGGCTCGGCCAAATCGCGGCCCTCGTTCTGTCCTGCTCATGGCCCATCTAGGCTTCTGTCCATCAGAGGCGTAGTCCGTCTCGGTGAGGCAGGTCGTATGGGTATAGCGGACAGTAGAGGGGGTGGGGGTGCATGGATGTAACCTCCGGCGGGAATTGCCTTGCCCAGCGTGCCGTAGGGGGAAGTGTGGGGCATCGGTAGGCGTGGGAACAGCGGGCTGGCAAAGTGGGAGGGTAGAAGACCGGGATGTGCCAGCTGGGTCTCGAGGGTGGCGTGGTGGTGCAGCGCCAACAGACGGCTCCTCTCACTCTCCTCGCGCAGCAGCGCCAGGCGTTGGCGTTCCTCCAGCTGGCACCTCTGCTGCTGCTCCAGTGCCAGCGGGTGGAGGAGCGGCTCGCGTGGGTAAACACGCTGCAGCGGGTCGGCCCTCAACAGCAGCTCCTTGGCAACATGGTCCTTTGGAGGCATGTCCAGACCACGACACATATTACGAATAGGATCCCAGTGCTGGGGCGAGTACGCAAATCGTTCTGCGTTGGGCAGCGGGTGCATCCCCACAAAGGGTGCCATTAACCGAGTCCTGTCCATGCTGTGGTGGAAACCTGCCATTCCCATTGGCACTGGAATGGAGGACAGGGGCGAGGGTGGAATGCCTGGGGTTCTGCGTTCGTGCATTGATTTCTCCAGGCTTTTAGGGATTAGTCTAACCTCCGGCGAGTCCTGAATCTCTCGTCTCTCCTCCTTTACTTTTATGTGACTACTTCTTGATTGTTCAGCCTCCATTCTGCTCCTCTTGGCATCAGGCTCCCACTGTGTCCCCTCACTGCTGCGCCCCTCGGCTCTAATCCGTTGTTGATGTTTTGGGGACATGGGGTCTTCAGACGCTGACCTCTCATCTGCAGAATGCTGGTCGCACTTTACTATCTTCTCCCTTTTCTCGGGGTGGCTGTCTTTGTACCGCTGATCCTCCGGCTCTACATTCTGGGTGGGGGGATCGTGGGATTGCACGCGCTCTCTGGATCGGTCCTTGTCTTTCAGCTCAGGAGACGCAACTTTGGGCGTCTCTGTTTGCTTTGGAACCAGTGGACTTGTCCTGGCAGGTGACTGTTGTCTTCCGCTTAATTTTTCTTTTGTATCCCTGCAGTAAAAGAATATGAAGTTTATATAGTGTGTGTTTGCGCTACATAAACAATAAGGGTTAGTAAAAAACATTTTAAAACTACGTTTACTCTAAATGTTTTAAAGTACTTTTTAAGCAGATTTCGCATCTTGTGGTGTGAAGGGATAGTTAAATACAGAACATACTAAAAATACATCTGATTAAATGTTCAATCATAAAGACTCAACACTGAAAAGCTTAAGCCTGTAAGGCTGCTTCTTAAATAAATGAGCAATGAGAATGAATGAAAAGTACCTGGCAAGTTGCCAGAGTCTGAGAGCCTTTACATTTAAAACATGAGCGACTCGAAATGAACAGCCAGAGTTCAAAAAAAGAGCAAAAAGCCAGTGATTATGATTCCATTGCTAGAATTACCACCAAACTCAACGTGCAGTCACAGCACAGTCTCATGTTCATAAAAATAATGAACCGTGTGTGTGCAGCAACAGATTACTGTAAAATTAATTCCCTAACCCTAACACTTGGTTTACTACATTTATCCTGAAGAGGCATGTGTATTTATTACTTGGCCAATATCAATAAAAAATCAATAATTACAAATTTCAAAATTGTTTATTGCTTTAAAATTCACACAATGACTCAGAACAAAGCCCCGTAACTGATAATGAATTTCTGTTACTACAGTAAAACAAAAACTATACACTAGAGTTGACCAAACATTCATTCATTCATTCATTATCACCCGCTTTATCCTCTATTAGGGTCGCGGGGGGGTTCCCCATGCCCATCCAGGGGAGAACGTCTCGGGCGCTGGGCAAATAGACCCAGGACAGGGCGCCGATCCATCGTTGGGAACACACTCACTCACACACATACACTCTATATGGGGCAATTTGGAGAATTCAATTGACTTGTTCCATGTTTTTAGACTGTGGGAGGAAACCGGAGAACCCGGAGGAAACCCACGCAGACACTGGGAGAACATGGAAACTCCACCCAGATAGGGATGCGAACCGGGAATCCCTAGTGCTGAGAGGCAAACGTGCTAAAGCACTAAGCCACCGTGCCTCCCTGTTGACCAAACAATGATAACGAAAATATAGGCTGTTTAAAACGGCTGTGTGCCTAGCTTGTGCCTATAGCCAAGCTGTTTATTATAAACAAAATTATTAATAAACTGGTATTTCGTGACGTAATCTAGTCTGGTTTTTAAAGTAAACACTGATTGCTGAGTAACAGGATTCCAGTAGCTTTAAAAAAAATGTAGTTGCCAGAATGCAGTTTATACACAACAGCTGCAACAGACTTAGTGCTTGGCGCGAATCAACTCGCTGTTTATATTAATATGCATTTCTATTAATGCACCATGATTTTAAATAATGCATTTCATGCATTGGTACAAATGTTAGATGCTCAGATGTGTGCATTATTGTCAATAGTGTCATAACTAGACAAATCAGATTTAAGGAACGAAACTACACATTTTATACCATAATCCGACAACAATAGCAATTTGGCTTTACTCATTATTACTTTTGTTCTAGCATTTTTTTCTTCATTTTTCAGGTGTTAATAATTAATTAATTCATTATCTCCCGTTTTATCCTCTATTAGGGTCGTGGTGGGGTTCCTCATGCCCATCCAGGGGAGAACGTCTCGGGCGCTGGGCAGATAGACCCAGGACAGGGCGCCAATCCATCGCTGGGCACACACTCACTCACACACACACACTATATGGGGCAATTTGGAGAATTCAATTGACTTGATCCATGTTTTTGGACTGTGGGAGGAAATCGGAGAACCCGGAGGAAACCCACGCGGACACGGGGAGAACATGGAAACTCCACCCAGATGGGGATTCGAACCGGGACTCCCTAGCGCTGAGAGGCGAACGTGTTAACCACTAAGCCACTGTGCCGCCCTGCTTTTAACTTGAACCTTTAAAATCTCTAAATAGGAACATCTTAAGATCTATAATCCTGCATAACCTCTACTTCAGAATGACATCAGCGTGTCTGTCTACAAAGTTTACTTTTAACTGAGATCACGAGTGTTTTCATCTCAAGTACCTTACAGACAAAGCAGCTGTTTTTCATCTGTAACACTGACCATACTGTTTGCCGTTTTAAGATGCGAGTTGGTAATTATTCATATGACTGACGATCACCATCTTACTGTTAACCCAACCTTCAACTGAAGCAGCTGTTGTTTTTTCCACCTTGCAGCTCCACACGCCTATTGAATAAAATTAGGAAATCTCCAATTTAGTGGAAAACCCAGCATTGTTTTAAATAGAATTTTGGTGTCTTTGATATAAAGGTTGTAGGTGAGAACTGAGACAGCTGAACCCTGACTAGTGTTTTACACTCAATTACTGCGAACAAGAAATTAAAACCGATTTTAGGAAGTGAGGGGAAAAAGCTGGAATGTGAAGCAGTTCAACTGCCATCTGAGGCAAAACAAGTGCCTAAGGACAGATCTGAAGTGCAGCACAAGCGTGGAGTATTTTGCATATCAGGATTGAAGAGCTTTAAGTGGGAATTGGTTTAGAATTTCACTGTTTTTTTGTTTCATTCTTTATGTACTGTGTATCGCAGCACTGCTTAACACTGGTATTATGTAATTTATGACCAATGGAAAAATTATACAAACAAAATAAGTACCACTAAATACAATAACATAAGTCAATTAGCCCAGAGCAAGATCAGAAAAATCTCAAAATAATAAAAAAAAAACAACCCACAATTGTGTTCCTGACTTTCATGATTTCAAATATAGCTAACCTTTCATGCTCATCCTTGTTGAGCAAGGACTCCCTTTTCTCCAATGTTCTTTCAGGTTCGGGGGCCCGGGGCCATGCAGGGGGTGTTGGGAAGGAAGAAGGGGTTTGCTGTAGGCGGTTCCAGGGCTCCTGAGGTCCTCCTGAAGATGTTGCTGCTTTACCATCTTTGCTGCCGTGTGTAGAGCTTGGTGCTGTTAAGGATAGAGGTATAGATAGACTTTATTGTTTTGTTTTGCTCCATCATCATTTATATCTCGAAGGCCCTACGAATGTACAATCTAATATTTACTTACTTAATGTGGGGTTTCCGAGTCCTCCAAATGCCGTGGAGCTCAGTATTCCCAATCCTCCAAAAGAGGGGGGTTTATTTAAGGGGTCTACATATTAAGAAGATAGTATTTAATATTTATTTCCAATATTGTTTCAGTATGAATCTAAATAATCCCACAATTCAGTCTTACCATGATGAGAAGGAGGGGTGTGGAGGTTGGCATGAGGATGTGGTAAGTATCCATAGGGAGAGACTGGAGGGTGTGTGGGACCTGAGTAAATAAACACCTGGGTTAAAAGTGAAAGCAGTTCTTGTTTGGAGATCCAGGACACTAAATTTGATTTATTAAAATAAACTACTTAAGTAAATGTTGTGTAATTTTTTTTTATTTCAAAAGACTAATGACAGTCATCCTGTCACTAAGTAGAACAGTGTTTGTTACCGGTGTTGGAAAAGATGGTGGAGGGGCGGGGTAAGTCACGCGGCTGCTGGATCATTCCTAAGAAGCCTGAACCAGAAGGTCGGCTCAGGAACTCTGGCTTCAGCCCAAAGTCGAGCTTGTGTGGCTCATTTTGCATCTGCTTCTAAAATGCACACAGACAAAAAAGAGGCTTTGAGTCCTAGCAGGAATGACGGCAAGCCCAAAGAATATAGTTCTGGTAAACATAGACAGAGAGAGGCAGATGGAACAATGGCTTTTGAGCAAACATCATGAAAGTCATACTACACTGTCCATATTTGATCTGCAAACCTTACCTTTATTTTTTGCTGGTGGTGGTACACCTGCCATGCAATATGAACATGCATTGCACACCACTTCCCAGGCTTCTGTAATTACAAAGCAAATCATTGATTTCCTAAATAAAGGCTCATTAGGAACTTGTTTCCCTCTCAGTGCTATAACCTAATCTCAATTATTTCAGTTAATCAAGACTATAATTTGTAAGCACTTAGATTCAGGCTTGGAAACTCGACTCGTTTATAAAAAAAACATTTTGTTTTAACTCTGAATAAAAAAGTCAAAATAAAAAAAGTCCCCAAATTCTTTACACCCAACGGTGTGAGTTCAGGCACCGACGACATTCTAAACTTTCCTAAAGGGCAATATTCATGTTTTAATAGCAGAGTGCGTATATTAACGCGTGGTCCCCATGATGGTGGGATAATTCTAAAGCAGCGTTTTTCAATTCCGGTCCTGGTGGCCCACAGCTCTACATTTTAGTGCTTTACTCCTTTAACAAACCCATTTTTGAATCAGTAATGGGCTGTTAATGGGCTAAACCGTTTAGGTGTATTGAGAACAGTGAGTCACCAGGGAAGGACTGAAAACCACTGGTTAAAAGAAGCTTTTATGCTGAAGCATCATCAGTGGACCCTTTCTAAAAGAAAAACACTAGAAAGAAGAGATGGGGGGGGGGGGGGGGGGGGGGGGGGGGGGGGGGGGGGGGGGGGGGGGGGGGGGGGGGGGGGGGGGGGGGGGGGGGGGGGGGGGGGGGGGGGGGGGGGGGGTGCCTCTCAGCGCTAGAGATTCCTGGTTCAAATCCCAAGCGGGGTGGAGTTTCTATGTTCTCCCTGTGGGGAGTGGGTTTGCTCCGGGTTCTCCGGTTTCCTCCCACAGTCCAAAAACATGTATAAATATATATATATATATATATATATATATATATATATATATATATATATATATATATATATATATATATATATATATATATATATATATATATATATATATATATATATATATTCATTCATTCATCATCTCCCGCTTATCCTCTATTAGGGTCGCGGTGGGGTTCCCCATGCCTATCCAGGGGAGAACGTCTCGGGCGCTGGGCAGATAGACCCAGGACAGGGCGCCAATCCATCGCTGGGCACACACTCACTCACACACACACACTCTATATGGGGCAATTTTGAGAATTCAATTAACTTGAACCATGTTTTTGGACTGTGGGAGGAAACCGGAAAACCCGGAGGAAACCCACGCAGACACGGGGAGAACATGGAAACTCCACCCAGATGGGGATTCGAACCGGGAATCCCTAGCGCTGAGAGGCAAACGTGCTAACCACTAAGCCACCGTGCCGCCCTATATATATATATCTAGCCATTTATTTTGGGCAATTTATGCTGCAGGTAAAGATTTACAAGATACTCTTTATCATTCAATTTTAATAGGAGTTCAATCAAGCAAAGCCATACTGCTGTAGGATCTTCAGAATAAGGCCCTGTATTGTCCCTCTGAAACAATCATTGATTTACTTAGAAAAGACATTTCCATAATGTTTCTTTAAGCTTACGTACATGTCTCTGCACATTTGTATATCTTGACATGTTGACTTTTGCACTTATTAATTACTAATAACATTCTAGAAAACCCTTTTGTTGTTTTAAATACTCAGAATCTGGTGTCCTCTGATTACAGTATCTTTCACATCATCTCAGCTGATCTCAGATGCAGAGAATTAATGGTGTGTTTACATTGAACTAATGTTTCCATTTTAAAACATTGCAGGTATTAAAGTTTGTCAGTGTCAGTTAAGCTGGTCAGTGAATACATTGGAAATCTTTCCTTTGTACATTTGTAAGTTAATTGTAAATGAGTTTCTCAGTCTGTTTCTGGAGGCTCAATGTCTGGCACAGTGTAGTACTTTTTCTGCTTTAACAAACCAACTTTACATCAGTAATGGGCTGCTAATTGCTTGTTTATTGTTGAGCTAGATCAATTGTGTTTAGAGCAGAGAAAACACTACAGAAAACACAAGTTAAAGACAGTCAGCTTTCAGGACTGGGATTTTTTTTAATGTTCAAAAGAATTAATCACAGTTTCTTGTTTCTATTAACTCTTTTGACTTTTTTAAAAATAGTGTTGCTCTATAAATATTTATTTATAGAACAATTATAAGTCTGAAAATCACAATCATTACAGATCATGTTTTAGATCTTACCTTTGGTGTAGGACCTGCAGAGTCTAACAACTGCAATGCAATGAAAACAGACCAATCAGTGTTCATCTTAACATTGCAGGGATCCCTTGTATTTTTATTGCTTGCATTTTTTATTTATTTAAGTTTTTACTTACTCTGGCTTCTTTCTGTATGAGTGGGCGGGGCATTGCTCCAGGTCCAGGGACCACGTCAAGTGGATTTGAAGCCTATAACAAATTAATAAGAGCTTATGGTAATCGCAATCTATTGCCTTCACTTTTAGGACAATTATGGCTTTATGATAAAAAAAGACCATGTAGGCTCCTATTTAATGATTCCTTCTTAAAAGCTTAATATAATGTAATGTAAAAGCTTAGTGTTTCCATGAACTTCAGAATTTCAATATTTATAAGCACCACCAATGCAAATTCGAGTTAAAACAAATTATGTCTTGACGGCCTTTAAATATTTTAATAAGCAAGTATTGGGTAAAGTACATGTTTGTTGCAATACCTTGGGCTGAAAGGCTCCCTGCAGAGAGCTGAATATCCCAGTTGGGGGCACCATGGGAGACATTCCAGGCATTACAGATGGGTATGACTGAAGTAACTACAAAAGACATTGTAAGTGTATTATACACCTGGGAAACAACTGTCCCCCAATAAAACATTGTAAAGTTTTGACTAAAGTGCGAAAAAGGTAGAAACTTTACAGGTTAATTAGTGTTTATGAGCTTAGATTAGTCTATTTGTAGCAAACTTAAGGCATGTCCTTTAAGACCTGACTGTGTATGGCATCTGTACCTGTTCAATATTATGTATGTGTACTATTAAGCTCTCTAGATGGGTTAAAGTGTAAATCATCATCACAAAGTACTTAAATCTGATTCATAAAAACCCTGAATGTACAGAATAAAGCATTGATACTTACATTGTGCCTATGGAGGGAGTCAACCTTTGGTGGGTACTTGTCAAACTGAAGGGCAAAAAATGGGAAACAGTTAAATAATAGTTAGGTCCTTATAGCATAATATAAGCAGAACAGCTGCAACACATCTAACACTATACACCCTTTACTGTCACTATCAAAGCAGTTAGTAAACCTGCAAAATAAATTATCCAGAGTTACAAATTAGGCTTTAAGAATAACAACAAGCAGAATAAAAGCAGCCTCGCAGACTCATCCTCACATGTCTGGTGGTGGTACGCACCATGGGTGCTACAGGGCCTGGCAAGATGGCTGGATGGGGGAACGGCGTAAAGGTGTGCTGGTGTGTGTGTTGGTGCGTGTGCTGATGCTGGTGGAACTCTGTGCGCAGGTAAGCCGGCGTTGTCAGAGGAGTTGCTCTATCCACACTCTGTGAGGCCAGAAAGCGTGAGTTCAGCTCCTGGCGAAGCAGGTCCTGTTCTGTAAAGGAAGAATACAGTATTGTTAGTCTGCTGAAACTTTTGTTGTTATGGACCTGAAAGTGATGTAAAGCATGATGGTGTACCTGTGTATGGACCTGTAGGCGTAGCACCTGGCACAGGCAGAGCACTTCCTGTAAGGAGAGGAGGAGGAGCCAAAGCTGTGGTCGGTGAGAACATGCTGCCTCTTCGGGCTACTATATGATAGCTGTGGCCGGGTCTTCGAGGTTTATATTTTTGGACCGCACCGAAGGGCCCGGACGTAATTTGTAGGTCTCTTTAGTCACCAGCACAGATGACCAAACTCTATTCTTCCTCTCGTTGAACCTTTAAACCCAGTTTTGAGAGGTCTCGCATTTGTACTGGTAGCACCATCACTGATCTACAAAGACATCAAAGCAAATTCAATCAGCACAAACATTTCATCCAGCCATATTCCTCTGCATTGAGATTGATCCACCTTCAGACAGCGGACTGCTGGATTAGCAGTGGTACAGAAATACATCCAGTTTACTCTGACTGCATTATGGGTAATAATCCAATTTAAGAAAAGGCCACTAATAATCCAGTAATTTCATTTGATAGCATGTTGTTCTAAGAAAAGGATATTAGTTTAAAGCTATCTGTTTAATGTTGTTCAACAGGGCAGTGCATGATGCTTGTAATGCAGCTAGGACAAAAGGCAACATGGAGCAGGGTACGGCTGGGAGGGCTGTGTCATTTGAAAGAGCTAATAAAGCAGGGGTTAAGGAAAATAAAAGCCAGCCTTTCTCCTTTTATTGCGGCACCTTTTCCATGACATTACTCCGCAGTGCTCTTTTAATTCTGCCGCACTCAAAGTAAACCTAGCATTTAATGGCTAATGTTGGTGTCACTTTGACATTTACTGGACCTTCCCAGGGGAGCGCCAATAGTGAATGCAAATGGGGCGGAGGCCTGAAATCCCAGGAGGATTGCCAATGTATACAACCTGCAATTACCTCCTTTTGAATGCCACTCATGCACATGAAGATAAGCAGTAAATCTCTTTTGTGTAGAGCTGTCAATTCAGGCCTTTTCCCCCCTTGGAGCCTGTTGTATCTAGAGTGAAAGGTCTTTTGAGAGGTCCATAATAGATGGTTAGGCTCTCTTAGAGTAAAGCTCCTTTTGGGAAGCACCAGGGGGCCGTGGAGGAGGGAACAGTAGGAACAGCTTATTCCTCCTCTCTCTATAGAGGGTTCGCTTCTCCCCTGGTGAACAGTTTGTATTGAGAGGGGTGATGCAACCACAGGAGGGTGAGCATGGTAACGCCAGGAAGAACAGCAGACAGGAGCAGGGCTGCCTCAAGCAACGTGGCTTTTGTGCGACAAACCGTTCCACATCACCGATGGCAGCCAGACCACAGAACTGTTAACTGAAGGGGCCAAAATATGACTTAAATGTAGGACATTTCTGGACTTTGAAAACAAAATTTCATCGATTTTGCTCATTTTACAGAACATAATGTAGGCAAAAGGTGCCTTTAAGAGCTACTTTTATATATCAATGGGGTCTATCGATTATAAGACTCCATGGAGCCATTCATCTTTTGAAGTGATGGTTTTAAGTGCTTTGATTATAGTATTTTACTGTACAATTTAGAGTCTCAATAACAAACATTTTACTTCATATAAATTTAAAGTTTGGCATTTTTTTAAATGTTTGTGTCTTTGTGAGTCAAAATGTATTTCATTTTGTTTTTTTTTAATATTGTGGTTAAACCGAACCAGCTTACTAATGCTCAGAATAATCAGAATTTATTACAAATAATACAAGGGTATTGATTTTCTTATCAGTTGAGCTGTTGGGTCATTATTATTGAATTTTAAGTCAATTGATGTCGCTTAATATATTACTTGTTGATTTTTCTACTCGTGCAGAAGAATAAACAGGTTTCAGTTACAGGACTAAACATGCATTTAGGGACATGACTAATGGATGTAATTACTGCTATTTAAGATATGCTAATTTAGTTAATGAATGTTTTGATCATTAGAGGGCAAACAAAGAAACCATGTGGAGAAAAACTGACACGATGGGTTTTTGTCACCGTATCCGAAAAAAAAGCCCAATCATTTACAATAAATATTTGGAAGTCGTTTTAAACCCACATTTCCATACAGACATGCACATAGAGCTGCACAATATTTTACACACATACAATAGTCATACTGATATGCATGTTCAGTGTGAATTGGTAGAATAATATATATATATATATATATATATATATATATATATATATATATATATATATATGTTTAAAATATCAACAGTGTAATGCACCTGTAGAAAATGTTTACAAAAATGAATTTAAAATAACTCAAAGCATCGTCAATTGATGATATTTCCTAATTAGGAAACTTAAGTGCTTATTTCCAGTTTGCTTCACCCCTTGATGCAGGTTAGGTTTTAGGGATAAGCTGCTCGAGCCGTCAGCCCACTCGCGAATGTGTCTTCCTATTTCAATCGGCAGCTCTCTTGTCCAAGCAGTTTTTGTCATTCATCAAGCCCATTACTGAGCTAAACCTCCCAGGCATGCTGAGTCTAATGGCCTAATCCCTCCATTCACACAAAGGTGAGATTAGCTGAAGGTTAAATACTCTTGTTCCCTGCATTTTTGTCCTGCTCAGAGTGAACGGGAAATCTTCTGAAGGAGCCATTGGAAGAGGTTTGTGTACACACAAAAGGGAAGCAGGAGGAATCAGGTGGGGCTCAAGCTAAGCTTGCCGAAAGACATGTCGGAAAGTGTTTACTTAGGCAACAGTGGACAACGAACGCCCTGTAAATCATCTCGCGACATGGCAGTTTGTGGACTGTGCAATTGGCAAATGACTCACAGAGCAGCAGTTGTTCCCTCACCCTGGCGGTTTCTCACATTGCTTTTAGCTTAGCCGTGAATGAGGCCTACTCAGTTTAAGGGTACATCTGTTCCATAACAGTGCTCGCATATCCGCCAACATTTGTCCAACCACTGATGATTACATGTTGTTACTACATTCCAGGGGGCTAGACGTTGCAATAGAAGCCTTCCCAGTAGTTTCCAGAAACTATAAAATAACCTTTGATCTGTGCACACACACACACACACAGACACACACACACAAACACACACACACACACACACACACACACAGACCTACTATCTGCCAAGCAAAGAAACCAAGAAAAGTACAGATAAGGCCATTTTATGTGACACCTACCTATTAAGGGCTTCAGTGGCTTTTGGATTGCGATAACCAGCTTTGAGCTTTCCACGGACATCCAAGCCCCACTTGAAGCCTGGAAACTGCAGTCCGGCTAGAGTGTAACGAGCTGAGTTAATGAAATTTTCCTCCAGCGGATTTCTATGGCTCTCAAATAAGGCACCGGGGAGCTCTCTCTGTGTACTCCATTTCTGTCTGAAAGTTCACCGTCTGTGGTGTAGGATAACACACAGCCTAAGCGAATACTTCCTTTATGCCCCTACCTCCCACTTTCTTTTCTCTGTTGTCTCTCTTCCTTTCTCTGGCAACTGAACCTTTTCCCCCAGCACTAAGCCTGTTTGATGGTGAGCATTGCTAACATCAAGTCACTATGTAAAGGGGATTGTGTTTTAAAAGGAAAATTCCAGCCAGCCTTTACAACAAGCCCATCTTTGTACATAATAACAACTAACAGGTAACCACGGTCTATGTGTACACGTAAGATAACGCTGGCAGCGTTCAGAAAAACACACGGTGCTATTTGAGCCAGACAGTCCTGGCATGGAAGATAATCCCTTCTCAATGCGCCATGTAAGACAGCAGCCTTTAAAAAGAGCACATGAATTGCGGCGAGCAAATCAGCCCAAGCCAGGAAATAGGTGAGTGCGCTGGCATTGAGCTCTTCCATTATTTAGCGGTCAGGTTTCTCTCAGTTAGAGATTAGCAGCAGTGATGTAGGGCGGGCAGGCACACAATAGCTGTCAGTGCCTCTGGGATGTGTCGTGCCGCCTGCTTCCTAGAAACCAATCCCCCCTAGCGTACTAGTGTAACAATCTGCGGCCCAAAGAACCCCAGGGACTTCCTACACTCCTTCCTCATAATGGATGGCTTTAAAGAATGACCTTACAAATGAGAAAGGGCTGGTCCTCCTCCAGAGAGCCCACGCAACAAACTGCAGCAGCAGTTGCGGCCCTAGCGTGTGTGGGGGATCTTAGCACTCACGAGTTGGTAGCCAATGTATTTATTTGAGCCGTGCTGAAAGCTCCCAAAACATGCAGCTGTCTTGCTGATCTCTCAACAGGGTCCAGCCTAGCTGCACACCAAGCCTCCCCTTGCTCCCTCCTCTCCTGCCTGGTCCAGCTCAGGTTACCACAAGAACAATGTGAAGCCTGTGTAGACTCTCCACTCTCTCAGGATCCGCCTGCTCTAACATTCATACCTATGTCTGTGCTGGACGGCAAATTAATATATCATGTGCCGGCCTTGGATGGTCCCCCCCCCCCATGTTTCATCTAAGAGCCAGTTCCAATTAAATCTGCACTTAGGGCTCTGCCTTCTTGGCCTTGCAACAGAAAGCTTTTGTAAGAACATGTGGATTAGGGGCGGCTGTGATTCCAGAGATGTGGTTTAATAAAAACATGATTTTGGCATTGTGTAAGGTCTGGTCTTCATAATATGCAGTCGAATTTTCAGCATAGCTTTAGAAACCCCTAAACCCCCCAATTATTCCAAGAAGGTGGTTTTTCTGATTTCTCTCCGACATTACACAGAGCAGCACAAATGCTGTATACTGTTACATATTGTGCAGTTATTCCAGTATGTGTAGGCCATTCATAGCTCTTCAATGAGGTTTGACATTCCACTGCTTGTTGGTTTTTCCGCATCAAGAGCGTGGGCTATGAATCTACAGAGGCCAGTATGCCTCCAAGTGCTTCACGTTTACGAAATGCTTTATGTTTTACTAAAGATTTCTTAGAACATTTGGAGGTAGCACTGCCGCCCCATTGTGTTTAAAGCGCAGATCCTTTTAGTGTGCATGAAACGCTAGTACACTGTCTATGTCTTTAATGAAGGAGGAACATCTGTCAATAAAGCCATTAAAGAATAACAGAACAATAATCAAGCAGGCAGATGGGAGTGTTAAAGCATCGAGGGTGACAGCATTCATGTCCGCTTAAGGACTCTAATTTAGTAGTGGCAGATCACTCTAAAATGTGTACATTACGACACCTCGTTTTAATACACATCGATCCCAAGAGTGGCAAAAGGTTCCTAAACCCTTCATCCTGGCCAGTTGCCACAGCTACCCTAAGCCGAGCCAACAACAGTTCCAATAACGGTTCCGCAAATAGACACGCCAGTTATTCTAGGTAGTGACAAGGTAAGACTTCGGTGCTGAGGGAAGCTGTCAGCATTTGACAGCTGGGTGTCAGCCAAGTGGATGAGCTGTCGTCTAGCTCCTCCGGGACCTTGTTTTACTTTAAATGGTGCCTCAGCAGAAGCAACACACCAACAGAACAGACACACATCCTAAATCAACAGCAAGCTAATGTATCTAGGCCGTCCCCAACCAGGCCATGAACCCTTTGGCTTTTAAAGGCTTAGATGTTTTAAAGAGCAGCGGTGTCAGTGTCAGAATCTTTATGTAGTGACTAACATTGCTCAGTTATGCTGTCAAACTCGCACAGAACAAGCTGGATATTTTTAAACTGAATTCAAGAAAAATCTTCATCGGTACAGCAATTATCGTAAAGTGCATTAGACCTATTAAACTTCTCCACCGTCTTCGGGGAACATTTAAATGGACTACAGTAATGAAAATAAAACACCACATCAAAGCTTCTTATCACCTGTAGTTGGCTCGGTGGTTCTGAGATTAAGAATGAAGTCCCTAATGCAGCAAACATTCAGTGTGAGCCCCTCAACAAGTGCCCTTATCCTCCTCTGCTGTTAAGGTGTCAAATCAAAGCTAAAGGTCTGACCTCAGTTTCATAACAAGCTGATAAATCAGATAAAGATAAAACTGCTACTGGTGTCAGTGTAACAAAAATAAAACTGTGTATTAATTGCAGACACTTAAGTGCTACATGCACTGCACATGATGCCAGTAAATAGTATGTTTGCAGTCTCCAATTTTAGAACGTGCGCAGTGCGCACTAAGTCACCAGTATAGATCTTAATGCTCATGCCTCTAGGGCGTCATTTCTAAAAGGAAGGATCCAACATATACTAATCTTTCGTCTGGAGCCCGTCTCAGCAGGTTTATGCTCACCCCCGACCCTGAAATCCCAGCAGGCCAAACCAGTGGTGTTTGGGGTCATGAGTCAGGCTTCGGTTCCTGCTGACATATGTGAGAGGCGGCACCTTCTTCTAAAGCACGGTGTCTAATTTAAAGACCTAAATACCATTAACTAACGCTGGCGGCCATATACCCATAATCTTTTTACGGTCTTAAGTGCTTCATTTTCACAGTCTTAAAGGGCACAAGCACCACAAGGTGAGCAATAATGCATGACGTCAGGGACGGTCCCTTACCTCTTATGACTGTCTATTAAATGCATTTTACTAAGCGCATTTATCAAAATGTCATGGGTAGAGCGGTCCATGTAACCTTCAATAATGTTGAAGTGATTTATGGTAATGGTCTCCTGTCTTCCAATCCAATTATTTTAGAGATTACAAGCATACACTTGGCACAGCACATACACTTCCTTAAGTTATCAGGACACTAATTGGCTAACAAGATATTGCATTTTGCAGAGTCTTCTACTCAGCCCCGGGGGATTTCTCACCATGCCATCTGCTCGAAGCTAATAGGAGATATAACGTTTCTGTATTTCAACAGCATCCAGGTCCACTGTTGAATTACAAAACTAACACGTTGTAATTTGAAGCTAATACCTGGATTACTGCGCTTTTTACTCTATTTTTCTCTCAGGCTTTTAACAACATTACAACATTCTTCATTGAGATGCCCAGCAAATGCAGAATCTGGTGGACTCTGGTGTGGTGAGGTTAAACAATCTGGCCTGGTTTGATAATCTACAGGAAGATTAAACGTGTCTATAAAATACCCCAAGCCCCGACATTTTTACAGCTTTTGGGCGGCTTGGGGTGTCATAAATCACCCAGAAAGAAACGTGTTAGAGTAATTGATTGTGCTTAAATTGACTAGTTGATCTATTTATGAGAAAAGCACAGATAAACCCTATCTCCGTCCTTGGTTAAAGACATTAAAACAACTCACTATGATGAAGAACTACTCAATGTGACCTTGCCACCAATGGACATTCAGATTGCACCAGATAGCTGCTGAACTATGAGAAAAACATTGCTGCAGGGGTGATAAGATTATGAAGTAAATTGGGTTCACCTTCCTCCCCAGGCAAAGAGCTTGATAGCTTTTGATTTTGCTTTCATAACCATTTTAATGTAGATGTACCTGATTTCATAAAAGCTATTTGCATATACAATGAACCAACAAACCAATGTGATGAGTTAAAATTATAAACTAAATACAGTATACAGATAAAATGGTTTCAATACAATTTCCCACAAATACGGCCGGGCTTATGTAGTATGTTTTAACAAATACTTGTACACACACAAATATTAATACAATCGTCACAGTTTAAATGAAGTTTTAAAAAATGCAATTCACTCCATCCACAAATCAGCCCTGATACAAGATATCTGCATGATGTGGTGGTGTTTCATCCAATACTAACAAACCCCTAACTTTGCCTACCTCCTGATTTTATTACTGGGCACAAAATGTCACCTGCATCACCATCAAAGGATCCTGTGCTTTGTGGAAATCACTCTTGACACAAATCGAGCTTGGGGGTAGACATATAATGAGATTCCTATCTAAAGTCTTTATTCAAGTGCTGATGTCATTTTGTACTAATGTTCCAATAGGCAGGGATCTATTGTAACTTCTGTTTGCGCCTGATTGCTTTACACCTTTATGTTCTCCTGTATGCTGATAAGATTGTAAACACTCGTATTTGCACTTGAGATCCTCTGGTGTATCCTGAATGGAAGCAGATTGGCGCATGACGCGTAAATACTGGTTAAACAGCACCTAACAACTGACAGCCAACTTTCTGCTTTGTGCCTCGTTTCTTTATGCAAAACAAGCTTGCCGCATCAAAAATCGCGTTTTGCGTAACGATCTTAATGTCTTTAAAGAAAAGCTTTGTCTGTCAAATAGGATCCAAGTAGAATGTTGTAAGTACTCGTTTATAACGTGGACAGAAGCGCACCAAGGCTCATCTGGTGTAATTTGTGCGGTTGGACTCAAAGCCCTGCTTCTGCTTCTTGCTTTCACACCTGCATGTGCATGTAGACAATGCCTCGATCGAGGAACACTACCCACATCGCGTGTCCGTCGTTCCTTTCCTTTTAACGGCAGTATTTCAGTTTCAGGCTTTAATCTCAACCTGATGTTGGATACTGGATCGCTACCAAAAACGCCAATGTGTTCCCGATCAACGGAGCCCGAGAGCTAGCGCGAATACTCACCAAATACCGAGGCAAAACAGCACAAAGAGGAACAGGACGTTCCGTGTGGTCCAGCTCAGCCTTATAATCCACAAACTCGGGGCAAATTCCAAGCGAAAACGCTACGCGATGTCAATCCTCTGAGGTTTTTTTCCCCCATACAGATATGCTCTCGCTTTCGCCCACGTAGCCACTAGTGGAGAAAGTAAGTTGCTGTGATCGCAAGGACAAAAGAAGCAGCTCGAAGACTTCCCGCATCAGCGCCGGGGACCGTTACAAACGACTTTTAGCTCTTTTATTCCTCGATTACTCGCATGCCGAGGCCGAAAAACGACCGTGCACCGCCGTAGCCATGGCGAACAAAACTCGTTTCCATGAAAAATCCCTGGAGTGGCGCAGACGCGTGTGGCGGTCGCCTGAAAGAGAAGCGCTGGGATACGGATCCGCCGAGACAGCGGCGAGAGACAGAGGCCGCCCTACTACGTGAGGAAACGCTTTTTTTTCCCGCCGAGCGCCTCTTTACCTAGTCAGTCGGGTAAAAGCGAGTTCTGTTCTACACTTCCGTCTCGTTCTCCACCCTCGATAGTGCCCTTCCCTCCCTTCTTCCTCGCATACTGCCTTCCCACATTTCCTCCCTCCCTCCGTCCTGTCGAACCAGCAGGGCGCAGGCAGCTCGTTCCACCAACCAGCACGGCAGACACCTGCTCCGCGTCGTGCTTTCTCTCCCTGTCATAACACCCTGATACACACACACACACACACACACACACACAGTCGATTAGTGGCACTTTCCTCTTTAATTAGAGGGACACGATGGCCGGGGGCGTTTGTGCTCATGCCTGGAATAGTCCATCAATACAAGTAGTATTGGTGCAGTGACCCAGGTTTCATGCCCACGTTTTCCATTCCGTTTTGTCTGAGTCGCCCGATTCGCAGAAACTTCATTATTCATCAGTTGGTGACGGATATAAAGACAATGGGGGCGGCACGGGGGGGGGGGGGTGAGTGGTTAGCACGTTTACCTCTCAGCGCTAGGGATTCCCAGTTGGAATCCCAATCTGAGTGGAGTTTCCATGTTCTCCCCGTGTCTGCGTGAGTTTCCTCAGGGTTCTCCAGTCCCCCCCCCACCAGTCTAAAAGCATGGATCAAGGTCAATTGAGTTCTCCAAATTGCCCCATATAGAGTGTGTTTGTGTGTGTGTCTGTGTGAGTGAGTGTGTGCCCAGCGATAGATTGGCGCACTGTCCTGGGTGTATCTGCCCAGCACCCGAAACGTTCTCCCCTACAAGTATACAATACTACAAGTAGTATTAGTGCAGTGACCCAGGTTTCATGCCCACGTTTTCCATTCCGTTTTGTTTGAGTCGCCCGATTTGCAGAAACTTCATTATTTATCAGTTGGTGACGGATATAAAAACAATGGGGGCGGCACAGGGGGGGTGAGTGGTTAGCACGTTTACCTCTCAGCGCTAGGGATTCCCAGTTGGAATCCCAATCTGGGTGGAGTTTCCATGTTCTCCCCGTGTCCACGTGGGTTTCCTCCGGGTTCTCCAGTCCCCCCACCAGTCTAAAAACATGGATCAAGGTCAATTGAGTTCTCCAAATTGCCCCATATAGAGTGTGTTTGTGTGTGTGCCCTGTCCTGGGTGTGTCTGCCCAGCGCTCGAAATGTTCTCCCCTGGATGGGCATGGGAACCCCCCCCCCTTCTCCCCTGGATGGGCATGGGACCCCCCCCCCCCCATGACCCTAGTACAGGATAAAGCGAAAGATAATGGATGCATGGATGGGTTAGTACCAGGATAGTGGTGTTCCTACCAGGAGATCCTAAAATGACATTTATAAAACCAGGTTTGTAAGTAGTTTTGGAACGTTTCGCACAGACACACACACATTATATAGGGGCAATTTAATTTTTATTTTTGGACTGTGGGACGAAACCTCAGAACCCGGAGTACACAGGGGAGAACATAGAAACTCACTTACCTGGAGCACCCAGATCAGGATTCGAACATGGATCCCCAGCACTGAAAGGTGGAAGTGCTAACCACTATGTCAACATGCCACCTCCAGACTTAGATATACATTTAAGATCTGTTAAAGGAAACAGATGTGTGTGCGCTTTACGATGCCTGTCCAGGTGAGAACGTTTGGGGCACTAGGCAGATACACACAGGGCTAATCCAGCACCGGGCACACACTCACACAGTGACACATGCTTTATTGGGGCAATTTAGAACAGCCATTTCACTTTGAAACATTTGCTTCATGTTTTTGGACTGTGGGAGGAAACCGAAGAACCCGGAGAACCATGCGGACCCGGGGAGAACATGGAAACTTCAAAGCTCAAATCAATTTCCAGCTATATGAAGCAGACTTGAAAACCACTACGCCACTGTGCCACCCCAGACTTAGATGAACATCTGAAGATTAATTTGTGAAAAACAGCTTCAGCTTCCTGAGGAGGATTAAATATTCAAAACTAAACCTTGGGTTTATTGTAAAGGTGAACTATTGCCTCTGATGGACAGTCTACTCAGGACACTTACAGAGTCGTATGTTTTTTAGATATAGTAAATGTGTCAACAGTGATCTTGAAAAAAAGCAGGTACCTAGGTATTTACATAAAAGTAAATCTATTTGTTTATGATTATAGTTATACAGAAGCCAGTTCTACAGCTTTTAGGCTACACTGAAGACATTTAAGATTGAGATCAAAAGATAAATATGATTAAAAAAAAATTTGAGTTTTAGTTTTTATTTCCTGGTATTTACATTTAGGTGTGATTACTGACAAAGATCATGTGTGTTATCTCTAAAACCACCACCTTGTAGGTACACGGAAATGTTAAAATTTTAATGACGATGTTTTTTTTAAGTCAAGTCATTTTGAGGCAAAAAAAAGATGATCTGAGGCATTGCACAATTGGACAAGGCCAATAACAATTTGGAATGTCATGTTGAAATATCCCCTTGTGTAAAAAGCACTAAGATCCAATAGATTAACCGATGAAAATAACAATAACAGATGACAGAAAGAGTAAGGGAACGTTCAAACAACAGTCAGACAAATCTTTAAAGGGCAGGGGTAAAGATATAAGTGGAGGTATAGAATCTGTAGCACAACACGCAAACCATTTATCAGCAGTGAGAACAGGTAAACTAATCAAATGGACAGTACATTACAATATTTTTAGAGGGAACTGTACATCTTTCTTGCTTTCTGTTAATAAATTATATAAAAATAATAAAAAATTATTACCCCACTTCATTTGTCAAAGAAGCTTTGGAAGCATATAATACATTTATAAAGCTTTTTCAAAACATGTTGCCAAAATATAACAATTACTTTTTATAAATTTTAGTTATTAATACTTATGGGATGTGGCCCTTTCTTCATTAATTAGACGGCCATGATGGGTGGTGATGTCTGAGCACATGCCTGAAATAGTTTTAGCTAATAGTTATTAATGAGTGATACAAATTCTATATAACTTCCTGATATGGTGGATTGTAATATTTTCAAATCTGCACTTTAAAAGTTTAAAACTTCTAAATGTCATATATTTAAGATACAAAGATACATTAAATCCAACCCAGCGGCCAGATTGCAGAATTTTGGCACATCTAACCCATATAGTCTTCATGGTGGTGCAGTGTCACCCTGTTTAGCATTATGTGGATGTTATGGTGATTCTGTCCTTTCAAACACATGAACAAGCTGACACTGGTCATTGGTTGGGGGCTGTAAAACTATTTTGATATTTAAAGAGGGTAGTGTTTTTTTGCCAATGGGAGATGTGAAAGTAAATGAGAAAGAGATGAGTGTTTGAAAAGAATCCCTGCTGCTATAATGAAAATGTGGATGTTCCACATCATTAGTTGTAACGATAAATGTTTTTTTTTTGTGTTTCTTTTTTTGAGATATGTGACTATTTCAGGCAGAATTAAGCACCATGGATTGTCATGGTGGTAGAAAAAAACATTCAATATTTGGGTGGTTATGGCATCCCCACTTAGTAGTTTCCTGTATCTTGGCACCATGTTATGCTTTTTTGCCTTTTTTGATATGTTGACTATGAATCTATAATAAGAACAGAACAGATTGGTTAGTGTTATTTTATTTTACTAGTGTATATTTATATCTAATATAATTTCAACCAAGCGCCGTGGTGGCTTAGTGGATAGCATGTTTGCATCTCAGTGCTGGGCATTCAGGTCTGAATCTCGATCTGGGTGAAGTTTCCACACTCTCGCCGTGTCTGCGTAGGTTTCCTCCAGGTTCTCTGGTTTCCTTCCACAGTCCAAAAACATGGATTCAAGTTCAACCCTAGTAGAGAATTAAGCGAAAGATAAAAATGAATGAAGAATTATAGCCACCAATTCTTTTGAAAAGTAATCCTATTTCTATATTTATATAATCTAGAGATTTTTGAAAATACATTCAGAATTTGAGTATCTCAGCGCTGAGGATCCAGTTTCCATGTTCTCCCCGTGTCTGTGTGGGTTTACTCCGGGTTCTCTGGTTTCCTTTTACAGTTCAAAACATGGATCAAAGGTAAATTGGCTGCTCTTAAATTGCCTCTATATTAGTGTGTGTGTCTGTGTGCGTGCTCAGTGATAGATAAGCACCCTGGGTGAACCGTAACGTTCTCCCCTGAATGGGCATAGGGAACCCTGTCGCGACTCTAGTCCCTAGTGGGATTAAGCGGAAGATAATGAGATAAGATATTCGTTGTCTGTTCATTGGTTAGTTGAAGGTCTGTGTATAAATAAAACAGTATATGGGATTCTCTACAAAAGCTGAAGATGTGGACTGTTGACAGCATTCATTAGTTAAGGGCCATCCTTTTCCATTAATGTCATGTTTATATTTTATTGATACACCTTACTGAACAGTGACTGATGCTCAGTGATAAAGGCATTTCAGAAAATTTCTAAAGAATATTGACATTGGAGTTCCAGTGACTTGAGACATCTCGTTGACAAGATGACTGGACATGTCTAATCTTGTAGGCTTTTTGCAACACACAGGAAAGAAAAAAGATTAGCCTCAAAGTCCTTGACTTCTTTTTATAAAACACAGCAAAAAAGAACACAAAGTAGGCCATGATCACACAATATCCTCCCTGAAACAGTTTCTCCTCAGGGAAATAGGCCTGTGGTCGAATAACATCTAACCCAAAAAGGCCGTAGGTGAAGATTAAAGGCAAGCTGCGTGCACAGCAGTTAGCCCGAGGCTTCTCGTCCCTAACGGCGCCCCTCTCAGAGCAGAAGACAGACAGTGGAGGACTTCAAAGCCCTCAGGCTGGCCAGGCCAGCAGGGAGGTCCCTCCCTCTTTCTCTTTTAGGCCCTGTGGGGGTGTCTAATTGCATCTCGCCGAGGCCCTGAACAGAGCGAGGCCTTGTTGGAGGCGCTGTGGGCTCTCCCGCTGGGACAGGGGCTGTTATTCGCGACTCCTCAGCGGGACACAGAGCTTCAGCGACTCGGCAGGCCTGAGGAAAAATGGCCTCCACTTCCTTCAGCTGATGGCGCACACCGGGAGACTGATCAAGAAGGGAGGGGAAAAAAGGATAGAGAACGGCAGGCGGCTGCCATTTCCTTCCATCACCAAGAAAATGGTTCCAATTTTATTTGCTGGAGGCTTGACTGATGGTTCAGTTGATTTGCCATTCAGCTAGTGAAAAAAAATCAGAATGAGTCAGAGGTATTTGGACCTGATATTTCCATCATCTTGTTTGCTTTCTTTGGGTTTTATTCATGAATATTAACATAAAAAGATGATGTTGCTTCAAGTCTGCAACAATCTGCAAGACAAACTATTCTTAAACACAGAGAGCTAATGCTGTATCATACTTTATATACCGTTTTAAATTATTGGTAAAAAGTGAGGAAAACATTGTTAGCAACAAGCTAGCAAGTTAAAGTTGGTAATGTGAGAACTATGTAATGTTTAGCAATTGTTAATTCAGTGGTCTTGTCTTAACAAAGTACTCCATACATTATTCATGCTTATAGAAACAGTAGTGCACTGTTGTACAAAAGTTACACAACATAATAACTATCTTTTTGGTCCTAACCACAAACAGATGGACTACAGTCTGGAATTGTAGGTAAAACTGATAAAATGGACAACAAGTGGAGCATAAAGCAGGTGTGTCCAAAATTCAAAATTTTGACAGGTACTATATATATATATATATATATTCATTCATTCATTATCTCCCGCTTATCCTCTATTAGGGTCGCGGTGGGGTTCCCCATGCCCATCCAGGGGAGAACGTCTCGGGCGCTGGGCAGATAGACCCAGGACAGGGCGCCAATCCATCGCTGGGCACACACTCACTCACACAGACACACTCTAAATTGGGCAATTTTGAGAATTCAATTAACTTGATCCATGTTTTTGGACTGTGGGAGGAAACCGGAGAACCCGGAGGAAANTGTTATATAAGCAGTAGCTTGAAAAGCTTGTTTTATGGCTGATGCACTGCTCCAATCATTAGGCTGCACATGCCCAAAATGACATAATTGGGCTGCATGGTGGTGCACATCTTAAAATTCATGAAGTAAAATTAAGAACTAAAAACTAAACTTTGTTGAACAGGTATGTCACTACACTATTTATATCTCCCTCCTGAGGGACCACAGAGATGAGATGTTTCATGATGCAAAACATCTGGAAAGTGACGCTCCAACTGAAGGGAAAGCAGAGTTTTTTGTTGTTAGACTTGGAAGAATATGTCTAATCACTTTCTGACAGGAAATAAGAAGAAACAAATATGAAGTGGTGACCTAGGAAAAATTTGTCACTGCCCTCCCAGTTTGTAGAACAACTACAAAGTGCTTCAATAAACATTCATGTGCATGTATCAACTGTCCCTGCTGATTGCACACCTCATATACTATACACTGTTGAAGCATCACTTTCCAGATGTTTTGCATCATGAAACACTTCATTCCTGTGGTCCCACAGGAGGATGATATAAACAGTATAGTGACATACCTGTTCAACAAAGTCTCATTTTTACTTTACAACTATGCAGCCCAATTATGTCACTTTGGGCATGTGCACACTAATGATAGGAGTAGTGTATCAACCATAAAACAAGCTTTACAATTTACTGCTTATGTAACAAATCTAATATATATATATATATATATATATATATATATATATATATATATATATATATAGTATATATCGTATATACTGCCATTTGGCCATCTGAATCTAAATCAGAATTAAACCTTACCATCACCAGCATTACTACCTCTGTAGTAATCTAAAAAATTATATGCTGTTTGTCCATACACTAGTGTATGTATGGACTTAAATGCATCATAATTAATGTACAGGATAGAAATTAATTGTATTTTAAATTAATTTAACAACTGTTGAAATAAGTGCTTTTTCAAAAGACTATTGCTCTTTAGTTTCTTAATAGACTGTATATTCTGAACTAGGCTCATGTTTTGTCGATGCAGAGTGAATAATAAGTTGATAATGTTTATCATTTACATTCTTTGATTTTGTTTTGAAGAGTGCTTGTAAAACTACTTGAGAATGAAGTCAGCTAATATTCAAATGCAGAATGTGGTTAATCAGTAGTTGATGTTGGTTGGTGATTGTATTCAAAACAAATGCAAATGAGCAATAAGCTAAACACCACTTGACCTTGCACTGTGTGAGTATAATGAAAGACTGTGTAGTTGGCTACCAAAACAATAATCATTTATTTTATTACTACAACTCTGTCCAGGAACAAATTGACCTTCTGGGTTGTGCAAAACTCAGGTAGATTAAAAGTTGAGCTTCCATTTAAGGTACCTAATTAGTTCCCCAGAAAGTAGTTAGCTCGTAAAGAAGCATGTCTTAGTCTTTAGATTAGACACTAATTAGTTTAAATTTATGCAGGATTCACCGAGGCTTCAGGACAAAACCCGCTGTTTGTTCATCTTTGTTTTGGATGGCGGCATGTTTTAAAAATGTCAGTATCTAATAAACATGTAATTACTCTCCAAGGCTAACAAACCTGAGGCAGCCATAATCACAGGAACTGAGCTGCAGTGAGAGTGCACAGGTCTCTTGATGAGCTGAATGCCCATTTGCATGAATCCTTTCTAAATCATGTTTTTATGATAATGAAGCAGAACGGTCTCATAACACTGTCGCATGCCGTTTAGTACGCCTTCAAACTCTCAGGACCACAACATGCTCATCTCTATGAAAAAAATATGAGCTAAATCTTATAGGCCTGCCTCAAAGGCAAAGTCATTAGTGCAGCTTGGCCTGATTGTTTTCACCGATTTTCTGTCTGGAGGAGGAGTAAACTAATGTCTTGGCCCTTCAGTGTGAGCTCGGCTATTAATTTCAGCCAGCAGGTCTGGCCTGATGGCCCAAAGAGAGGGAGAGCTGATTAAACTAGATAACTGTTAATGGACATAGTGGCCCTTTGGAGTAGCACATGTCCTCCAGAACGGCCAAGCTGTAATGATCTGTGACTTTCATTGATTATTATTAATGGGCAGTCAGCCCTGATAAGAAGCATCAGCTTAGTGGATTGTGAAACGTGGGCTAAACTCGGGTCGTGATTTCAGCGACCTGCCGTTTTAGCCTTCGACAAGTTCAAACTCCGGCCTCAATCCATCATCAGTGGTGAATGTATACTAAGGCCCTGGTTCTATTATGTTCCTGCAGTGCATCTTTGGCCCACAGAAAACACCACTGTTAAATGATTATCAATGCTAGCCTAAGTAAATCAAAGGAATTTAGACTTTTTGAGAACCATAGCAAAACGCCAGTCCTCTTGATTTCAAAGGCCATCTAAGCCCTGAAAAGGCTTCCCATATGCCCTTTGGTTCGGGTGATACAATGTTGCGTCTGCTTCGCTTGGGATAAATTAAGCATGTGAAAGTTTTAGTGAAATCCCCATTTTCCAGTTAATCAAATCTCGCCTAATCAAATTAGGAGCCATAATTCCCATGGATGCGTGGCACAAAAGTGCATTATTCCTGCCTTGGGAGCTCAAAGGGAGAAATCAGCGTGATGCCATTCCCCTCTGCTTCAGTGGCCCTGAATTGAATCGCTCTTCCGACTGACCCGGGACTAAGAGGCAGGGTCAGGGTAAACTTTGGCAGTGTTTAGGTTCCCAGCTCATTAAAGAGCTGCCTCAGTGGCCTCCTCCCGAGACCGCTCAGCCGTTCATTAACGAGCCACTTGTGTAATTTTCCCTGGACATCTGTGATGAACAGGCCCTCTTCCAATGCCACACACACAAAAAAGCACCTCACACAATAGAGCGTATTTTTCCTGCCTCCGAGGCTGATAAACGACATTAACAAGATTATTCATGACAAAGTTTTTAAAAAGTCCTCTCATCAACTCACACATTCCTCTGGGCACAATGGTTAAAATGCTAATGGACTCACAAGCGAGCTTTCATTTGACACGTACGGTAGGTACAACGAGGCCATTAAAATGTCCAGGACCTCATCGTGAGTGCTGACGAGCACAATTGTACATTCAGTGTGAAACCAACTAACTTTTTGCCAATTGAGGTTCTGCAGTGAGCACATGTGCCAATCTGAAGCCGCATGCTCTGTGAATGTAAGTGTAGTGCCGCAACATTTCACTCCCCGGTCTGCACATCAAGCTTCATTTTTTGGAAAAATGCAAGTGACAGCTAATGAATATGGTCCTTTAGATGTCCTGAATTGGTCTTTTCCATTCATTGCTCCCAGTGTTAACAGCCCTTTATGTGGATTCTTAACACCTATTGCATAGTCTCTCAAGGTCACTCTGCTGGCTTGGAGAGATGAAGAAGGGGAAAACCAGAGAGGCTCCATTCCTATTCATTTGTCACATTTGCATGCATGCCTCTATACTCCATCAGACAAAGAGCATGGTAGCTTAGTCATTGCCCCCTACCAATTACAAATGAGCCCATTAAGCTGTCTGCATCAGGCCCGGCCTCTCCATGGTAATGGCTTGTGAGATTTCCATCATAATCATCCAGCTCCCATTGCAGTCATAAGTGCGGATGGAAGAGGAGAGGCAGCAAAGAGGTACAATTCCACAGCCCTTTTTCTCTCTCTCACTAGATTTTAGGGTTTTCCGACATCCAGATTTTTGGGAAGACATTATAACAGAACATTAAAAAGCTCTAAAACAATTTATCACTCAAAGGTCTTTTTTTCTTGTCACCTTGGTTAAAATGTACCTCTTCACGTTTCCCTTAAAGAAAAATTGTGGCTGCAGCTCACACACTCTCAATTCAGGCTTGATCATCAGTCATTGAAACGGCTAAATCAGCCGACTGAGCAACAGTTGCTGCAAGCTATGACATGGCTTTTTGTAGTTAACCCTCACCCTTGCATTCTAAGCATTTCAACCTGGGTTGCTGCGTGCTTCTGATGTTTGCCATATAGAGGTGGCCTACGCTTCCTTTTCCCACCACGATAGTTAAGTGCTCTGACTTGATCTCTCCATATTTCACATCACCGCTCACTCCCCAGCCAGTAGCCCTATATGCTGAAAATGATTGCAGCATTCCACCTTGAGGACATCTAGACCAGCGCTAATGCAGTGCACTATCCCAGAGAGAGCATGAAGAAAGATGATGGGACCTGGGAGGTATTAATCACCAGGACAGTGAGAGGCTCAGCCTCAAGCCACTGAGGTCTCCGGATAAGCTTGTGAAATTGCTCTGCCCTCCGCAGGGTCCTCGTGTCTCGCTGCTTTATGGCAGCTGAGTCCCAGAGGAGGTCGCAGCGATGCGCTAGCCTCTAAACCCTTGCTGTCAAAAATGATCTATGAGCGTCATTAACAGAAAATATCACTTCAGTCGCCCCATGATCTTGCTTCGCTAAGGGTCATATTATCAGCGAAGAACAAATTATGTCCAAGTACATTCAAATAGCCCTCGAAAAAACGGTAGCATGCAAATGGTGATATGTCATTTGTGACAGTGGCCCCTGGTGCAGTGTCGATGAAAACACAAGGGACAAATCAAGAACTGACAGGGTGGGAAGGGTTTCTGTCTTGGCCTCTGTTGGTTTGCAGCTCTCTCTCTCTCTCTCTCACACACACACACACACACACACACACACACACACACACACACACACACACACACACATACACACAGATACACATAGGTGAACTGTAGTCTTCAGATTCCCCCACAGACAAGGAATGGCTTTACTTGCAATGTGCTAAAGTTAACAACATACATCACTGTACAGCTGTTTACTAAAAGCTTGCATTTCTTAAAAGGAATTGTGTTACCCTGAGTCAAATGTACTAGATTTATTCATTTTCAATAAAGATTTACTGTTTTTTTTACATTAAATTCAAATGTATTCACACACACATTCTTTCCAGGACTTCAACGAACAGCCATTGCTGTGGGTATTTTGTATGTTCTCCCCATGGACGCACAGACATGCCACAAATCCATCACTGGGCAATCCATCCCACACTCACTCATACACACAGACAGACACACACTATTCTGGACCAAATCAAAGTAGCCAATATACTGGTACACTGAATCCATGTTTTTGGACTGTGGGAGGAAACCAAAGAACCAGGAAGAAACCTACCTGGACATGGGGAGAATGTGGAAACTCCAACTACATTTGGATTCCAAGTTGGATTTCCAGTGATGAGAGCTGAATGTGATAACCACTAAGCAACTGCGCCACCCTGCTCCAAATCTCCATTCAATCATTTTTATTTTATTTTAAGTTGTTTACTTGTTCTCTGCTTTCATTTCTTACATTTTAGATTCAGGAGAAAAATAAGAGAAAAATGAGGGTGTTCTGGAAAATTAGCTCGAAGTATACATAAAACCAAAAAAAATAAACAAATAAAAACAACATTAAAAAGAAAATCCAGACATTGGAATCAGACCGGCATGTGATCATGACTGATAATACTGCAGCTGGTTTTACTTTAACTTCCTGACTTGTGTTGTTCCTTTACTTTTAAGTTGCTTTGGAAAAATGCATCTGCTTACTGACAAAATGTAAATGTAAAAAAAAAAATTTAGGGTTAGTGAGTGGCAGTATGTTAGTGATAGTATTGGCTAGAAGTAGTTGAATTTAGCTCTCATCCCATTTACTGAAATAACATGATTAATTTATGAACGGCAACATTTCCATATATCTACCTTCTCATGAGTTTAACATATTAATTATGTCCTGGGGCTTAGTGGTTAGCACATTTGCCTCCAGGTTCAAATCCCAATCTGGGTGGAGTTTCCACGTTCTCCTTGTGTCCTTGTGGGTTTCCCCCCACAGTCCAAAGACAAGCTCTAAATTGCCCTCTATAGTGTTTATCTGTTTGTCAGTGAGTGATGGTGTGCAGTGATAGATTGGCGCCCTGTCCTGGATGTATCTGCCCAGCACCCGAAATGTTTTTCCCTGGATGGGCACAGAGAACCCTCCCACGACCCTAGCAGAAGATAATGAATAAATGAATGAATGAATTATGTCCTGATATATAAAACCATAGAAAAAAAATCAAAATTCTGTGGTTTTATATATCAGTACATAATAATATCCAGTGCTTTGAAGATTGCAAAATTAGATATATACAACCTCAGATGTGACAATTCACGTGACACTTTTTAAAGTTTATTTAAGCCAGAAGAAATAAAAGATCTACAAAAAATAAGTACACTCAAAAAATCAATATTTTTTGGAACCACCTTTAGCAGCAACAATGTTTGACGAGTTGTAGTTACAATGTTGTTTCAGTTCATTGAGGTTTGGGAGTATTTGTTTACACATAATTCCACCACAGCATTTTAATAGAGGTCTGAAATTTGACTGTAATATTGCAACACCTGGGCGGCACGGTGACTTAGTGGTTAGCACGTTCGCCTCTCAGCACTAGGGATTCCTGGTTCGAATCCCCATCTGGGTGAAGTTTCCATGTTCTCCCCGTGTCCGCGTGGGTTTCCTCCGGGTTCTCTAGTTTCCTCTCACAGTCCAAAAACATGGAACAAGTCAATTGAATTCTACAAATTGCCCCCTGTATAAAGTGTGTCTGTGTGTGTGTGTGAGTGTGTGCCCAGCGATGGATTGGCGCCCTGTCCTGGGTCTATCTGCCCAGCGCCTGAAACGTTCTCCCATGGATGGGCATGGGGAACCCCACCGCAACCCTACTAGAGGATAAAGCAGGAGATAATGAATGAATGAATTGCAACACAAATTTTTTTTCTTTTTCTGTCATACTTACAGATTTGATGGTGTGTTTTGACAGATACATTGTTTAATGTACAGAGGAGTTCATGGAAAACTCGCTGACTGCAAGTTGCCCAGGTCCTGTGACTGCAAAACAAGCACCTGCACTATGCTTGACAGTTGGTGTGTTGTGCTAAAAGACTGTATTTGTTTGATGCAACTTTGCAGACACAGCTATACATTCATATCATTTTTTTAAAGAGAAAAAGCTTTTTCCTGCAATCCATCTCAAACAAGCTATGCTAATTCTTTTTGTTTCTAATTGTGCTGTCATGAACGGGAACATTTATCATTCAAACTGAAGCCTGTACAGTCTGAAATGTTGCTGATGTTCCGCATCGTCTGACCTTGTGATAAATATGCTGGAATGTCCACTCTGGGAAGATTGTTACCTGTCTTCTGTTTTCCGCTTTTGAATGATATTTCTTACTGTGAAATGATGGAGTTCAAAGTGTTTGGGAATGGCCTTGCAACACTTCCAAAATTGATGGACAGCAATAATTGCTTTGCTATGATCATTGTCTTTTCTCCTTGGTATTGTGTTAGCACACACCTTAATGTTTCTAATCAGCAAACTGACAAAACTTCTACTTTAACAGACCTCAGAGCTGCATGAGACTTTCAGAGTTCAGACCTGCTAAAGATAAGTTAATTAAGGGCATATGATGAGCAGGACCTGGCTGCTCTTTCCCCTCCTAATGTCTACATTAAAACTGTATTCATTTTTTTCAACACTATTCTTCTGCATTTTGTTCCTATTTGGTCCCGACCAACCCATCAAGAGATTTGTGTAGTTTTATTTCATCATATTTCCATTATAATATGATAAATAACAAAGCATAAGACAAAAATACTATATATTTAATTTCATTAAACCAGTTTATAATAATTATAATCATTATTATTAACGGCTGCACGGTGGCTTAGTGGTTAGCACGTTTTCCTCTCAGCGCTAGGCATTCCCGGTTCGAATCTCTATCTGGGTGGAGTTTCCATGTTCTCCCCATGTCCGCGTGGGTTTCCTCCGGGTTCTTCGGTTTCCTCCCACAGTCCAAAAACATGGATCAAGTCATTTGAGTTCTCCAAATTGCCCCCTATAGAGTGTGTTTGTGTGAGCGAGTGTGTGCCCAGCGATGGATTGGCGCCCTGTCCTGGGTCTATCTGCCCAGCGCCCGAGACGTTCTCCCCTGGATGGGCATGGGAAACCCCCCCGTGACCCTAATAGAGGATAAAGCGGAAGATGATGAATGAATGAATAAATTATTATTAACACTTTTTTTGTTTAAGTCAGTTTCTCCCTTTAAGCTTTTCACTTTTGTTGAAAAGCTGGCAATGTGCTTTGGAAGACCGTCCTGCTGCATAATTTAGTTATTTTTTAATGATTTAGAATAGACAAAATGTTTATTTTACTGCTAACATCATTAGTTGAATTATTCATAAGGCTTGGTGCGATGCACATCCAAGCTATGAAAATACCACCACCATGTTTCACGGATAATAAGCAAGATACTATAACTTTATTTTATTTTTGCTAATAGTCTCTTAAACCTTACACATTGTACCTGTAATGCACCGATGGCTTACTTACCTAAATTAGAAGATGTTTATTTGCTTGTTTTTCACCAGGAATTCCTCTGTCATGTGACTTATGAGACTAGCTCCAGTAAGGTCTGTTCAATGAGTATACACAAACTCTGAAATTCAAAAACAAATTTAACAAATGAGGCTATGCTGCACACAGAATCGGGTCATCCCTCAAGCCTTAATTTAACAGATATTTATCGGATATTGATACACAGTGGTGGACGAAGTACAGAAATCATACAAATAAGTTAAAATGGCAGTATAATATAACTCCAGAAGAAAGCCTGCTTTCAGACCTTCATTTGAGTAAAAGTACCAATGTATTTGTCTTCAAACGTACTTAAGCAAAGTCTCTATTGTCTTATTATAGTTTTATGTCTTACAGTACTTGCTTAGTCAACAAATTAGGTAAAATAATCCAGTGGCGCTGCGGGCACAACAATATTTTAAAATATGAATCTTGACAGTGATTTCTATAAAAAAACAATCACACTAAACACTACAGGCAAACTATTTTAAATAGGTAGCATAGGCACATTTAAAATACTGTTAGACTGTATGATAACACTGTGTAGCTATGTCCATCCAATCAAAACAAAGTGCTACACTCAGATTATACTCGGATGTGCTTACGTCAAGCTTTGAAAGTTTTGTATGTATTTTACATACAATTTTTGCATTTTTCCACATAGTGAACTAACTTACATTGACTTCTTCACAGTCCATCACTGGTGGTACATTGGTATAAATTAGTATTATCTGATTATTTTCCACTTAATCTTTTACTAGGGTCATGCGGGGGGTCCATGTCCATACAGGGGGAAATATTTTGGGCGCTGGGTGGATACACTCAGGAATCTTTTAGATCGGGTAAATTTAGAGTGGCCAAATTCACCTTAAATCCATGTTTTTGGACTGTGGGAGGTAACCCACATGAACATGGAAAGAACATAGAAACTCCCCTATCATGATTTCAACTTGGAGCCCTAGCACTAAAGGCCACTTACTTAAATAATCACTACATTGAGAATGAAGTCATTCCAAAAACATGAATTAAAAAACTTATATCTTGTATCTGCATTCACATTGTTCACTTTTCTGGAATAGCTTTCCATGAGATTAAACCCTTTGTGTATTTAATTTTTTTTACAAAGGAAAAGATTGTGAAAATGTTTCCATACAACAAATAATTGTTACATTCTTCACATCAAACTGGAGTTTAATTGCATCTAATACAACCATGAGCCTTTCTCTAAATGAGTCTGAGTTTAATAATAAAGAGGTGAGCACCTACTTTTGGCCTAAATCCATGTGCAGTAAGGTATGGAACGGCATATAAGCAGGCGGTTATTTTTAAATGAGAAATAACAAAAGCAATCCTTTGTAAATGAGTTGCGTTTCGCCTGTAGATTTTAGGGTGGCCGAGTGGGTGGATGGGGGCAGAATAAAAGAGCTGGCGAGCCCTCCTGCTCCATATCAATTTCAAGGTCCATTTACCCCCACCTTCCCTGATGCCCAGCGTGGTGAGCAGACGGAGGCGCCCTGACTGTGCGCATATGACAGAGGGCTGGGAGTCTGCCAGAGCTGGTAATGACAGCCACGGTGGAGCGGGTGCGTTTGCCGTGGCAGTGCTGTGCCAGCTCTATAATTGACAGCCGCGCCAATTCGCGCAGCTTCCTAATTCGCGCGGCACCGACTCTGCTGCTTGGCTCAGCGGGTGCAGCCCATCCAATTTACAGCTCTGTCCAGGAGCCGTCTCCAACCTGGCCGAGACACGCCGCCGGAGCCTAATGATGAGCCTCTCCAGCAGCTCATACATTATGGAGACAGATCGGGACGTGGCCACCATTGCCCTCCGCCTTTCCAACCGGAAAGAAGCAGCTTGGAACGTCAATATGGAGCTGCTATCTGTAACACAGAACTGTAACTCTTGTCAGCATGTGTGGACTGGTAATTGTCACGGAGAATCTGGCCAAGTGCTCTTGGTGTATCGCATAGAAAAGAAAGGCAACTTGCCGTAGGCCTCAGTGCGTTTTTGGCTAGAAGCCATGAGGATACCAAAACTCTCTTAGCCAAAATCCTTTTTTAAACATCAATCTGCAGAGGAAGAAACCGCATAATCAGAAATGCATTATAAATGCTGTCAATATGTGTGTTGGCTTACGCCTTGATTGCTAGCCTGGAGCTCCTTACAGAAGAGGCTCTTTGCCTGGTGAGATTGCACCTCTCTCCGCTCTGCTCCTGCATGCTTATGAGCAAGAGCGGAGCGCACTGGCCCACCGCTGAGGACACCTTGGCACACAGTTGCGGCGAAACAAATTGTGTTCTGTGATAGCTCTGTGGGAGGCTTGGCTTTGCCAACGTCCTTGGGATGCTTACCATCTGTCAGCTCTATAGCTGCGCTCAGACACGTTGTGTTGAGGAAGAGAAAGACACTCAGCCTTCAGCAACAGGATAATACAAAATTCTAGGCCCACATATGGAGCTATGCTGATGGCCCCCTTCCCAACACACACTGAAAAAAATGATGATGATGAGGTGGGCTCACAGAATGCAACTAGTTAAGGATTGTTTTTTGTTATTTTCTTTTCACTCTGTTTCTCTTGGAACAGTACTACATAATAGCATTCCCACTCGCAACCACACAGCCATGTGTTGTACAGAACATTAGTAACTTTGACAAATGTAGCCCCACAAAGACGCACACACACACACACACACACACACACACTACTTACCTACTTACACTCTGTACACACTTACTTACTGTGATTTCGGCAGATGATTACGTGGTAGGGCAGCACGATTGCTTAGTGGTTAGCACGTTCGCCTCTCAGCACTAGGGATTCCCGGTTCAAATCCCAATCCGGGTGGAGTTTCCATGTTCTCGCCGTGTCCGCGTGGGTATCCTCCGGGTTCTCCTGTTTCCTCCCACAGTCCAAAAACATGGATCAATTCAATTGAATTGTCCAAGTTGCCCCATATAGAGCGTGTCTGTGTGTGTGAGTGTGTGCCCAGTGATAGATTGGCACCCTGTCCTGGGTGTATCTGCCCAGCGCCTGAGACGTTCTCCCCTGGATAGGCATGGGGAACGCAGCGAACCTAATAGAGGATATAGCGGAAAATAATGGATGGATGGATTACTTGGTAGGGTAGTTAGTAGCATATTTGCCTCTTGGCACTGGGAATCGAGGTCCACATGGGTTTTCTCCGGGTTCTCTAGTTTCCTCCCGCAATCCAAAACACGTATTTAAGGTAAATTGGCTGCTGTAAATTGCCCCTGTATGGTGTGTGTTCTGCGCCTTAAGAGTTCTCACAGTCCTCGCAACCCTAGTATAGGGATAAATGGAAGATAATAAGATAAGAAGTAAGTGGTAGTATTATTGCAACAGCAGACCAAAACAATGTAGACATTGAAAGGCCCTGTTTTGGGTAAAGACCCTATATAGTTTTAGCATCAGTATGGGTCTAAATTTAAAACATGGCTGAACAATTTTGGCTTTTGCTTGTGGCATAAGAAGTGAATGTGATTTATGTATTATTATCATTATTATTAAAAAAGAAAAGTCTCTCTAACCTTTCCATCTTGTCAAACTATTGTCCTATACTTGTGACCCTGGTGATCATCATGCAGATAATTAAGGTTGGTGACACAATGAGCTGAAGTATCAGGATTGATATATACGTCTAAAAATGGCTGTGATTTTTTTTTTTGATAAATTAGTTTTTATCTCACACTTAAATTTGAATTAAAAGACCCGGAAATCAGTCATTATTCAGGGCCCCTTGGGTAGAAGGTGTTAACCTTGTAATCAATAACCCAATGTTCTAACCACTGAGCCACTGTGCCCTGGAACAAAGCCTGATTACAGGGGTTAAATAACTATTAAACTGTCACCAATCCATCATTCTATCTGCTTCAAGAAATGGCTATTAAAAGTTGTGTCCTTAAAAAGATTAATATTCCTTATTGGAGCCGGAATTCTTTTGACAATTTTCAGGGTAATGAAAACATTTTAAGGTCAACATGTCACTAAATATGGCAAATTTCAGGACATTGGGCAGATCCGTCTAACTGTGAAGTGCTGGAGACCAAACTCTTTAGAAAAAAGTTTTGTAACCAATTAGAAAAAACACCAACAATTCATCAAAGGTAATCAAACTCTCCTAGGTTCATACCCTGATATACTTCCACAAGCATGTAGTAAAGATCAGAGTCGTCTGATGTCTGACTCAGGACTCACTCACAACTGATTGTCACCCTGTGACTCCAATTTCACCTTTAATTTATCTTAAAAGGTTCTGCTTGAAGAATAATAAAAAAAAGTTAAATCCAGGTATTAAAACCAGAATGGTAAATGACCATGATTTCAAATTTTAGTTGGTTTCTCCTTAACTTACTGACATGTGTTATCCTCTAATTTTTAAGTCTCTTTAGATACAAGCATCTGCTAAATGACTGAATGTTATCCTAAAAGTTCACAAACATTAGCTACTAACAAATTCTTTACCAGCTATTAGATCTTGACTGAAACTTTGATAAAATTTAGGTCATATTTATGCTAAACTCATCTGGTCTCATTTTCTTTTATCCTATACTAGGGCCTAGGGTTGCACGGGGGTTGGGTGTGGTAAGGTTTGAACGTTTGGGGTGCCAATCCATAACTGAGCACACTCACCCTGACAAACACACATGTAAATATATAGTGTCAATTAAGAGCATTCAATTCACCTTGAATCTATGTTTTTGGACTGTGAGAGGAAACCAGACAACCCAGAGGAGACCCACAGACACGGGAAGAAAATGGAACACCAACCAGATCAGGGTTTGAACCTGGATTTCCAGCCCTGAGATGTAAACATGCTAACCACTAAGCCAACGTGCCACTCAGGACCAAATCTCAGTAGGGAAATCATCCTCCTTGATCCCCCCACCCACACAATCGTAGAACAGGATTAAGCAGTAGATAATGAGACGTTATCTTAGACGTTGCTTCAAGTGTGATTAGTTAGTTTTGGTGTATGTCTGTCTTGACAAGCTCCGAGTAAGGATATCTGTAGTTTTTCTTGTACCCATTAATTGTACTTCATTTATCATTAGAACTGAAATGGTTGCTGGCAGTAAAACAATTGAATTAAAACATGCATCGCTTCACAGCGATCTTGTTGACTGTTCTGTTCAGTTTATCTGACAGGACCCTGCTTCCACTGTCTTTGATGATTTTGCTCTTTGACATGCAATTAACCCTGCTCTTTCTGATTCCCCTGAAGAACCCTGCAGATCGACAGAGGCTAGGGCTCAAAGCCTTAAAACAGGCCTCCGCTGTTTCTGAGGCAGATGGCATGAGGTTGCATTTATCCAATGGACTGGAAATGAAAGGTTTATGAACTTACCAAGAGAGCAAAAGATGAGTTCAGCTCGAACCCTCTGGGACATCAGGAAGTAAGTAATAACAATTAAGAAGCATTCACCAATAAAACTCCTCATAAAATGCATGACTGATTCAAAACCATGTAAATGTAGTGTTACAAGCCACCTCAGCTCACTCCTCACTTTTGATTTCACTGAGGACATTGGGCTTTCAAAAGCAAGTAAATTAAGTATGTACACACACACACACACACACACACACTATCTCTTTATGAAGAAAGGACTATAACAAGCTATTATCTCCCACTTCTCCTGCTTTCACTAACACCCAAAATGGATTATTGCAAATGGTTTGTGACAGGTGAGATTTGCCACGGTGTTTACCACACTGAATATGTCAGCCTTTACCGCAGCCTCTTGCTTCCCTCACAGCAATGACAGCTTACTTGACATTTACGCACTCCGATTCCCGTCGGCTAATAGCTACGCCTCATCTCCCCAGGGTTCGGTGAGCAGGCCAACCGATAACAAACCTGTCAGGACAGCTTCGGCGGCAAGATAAATTCGACGCCATGTGAGAAATTAGTTGTTCGACAGCAGAATATGGAGTCTGACACAAGCGGCATGCTAGCTCAGTGACAGATGATTTTTTTCCCTTCCACGGAGCACGCTAAATGGAAGGCACCACGGCAGCTGATTAGGTCCTTATCAGGGGTGCTCTGAAGCGAGCGCCTTTCCCCCCACATTTCACATCTCTCCAAGGAGCCAACATCAAAGAAGATCACTGAGGTTGCGCTGGTTAGCCTGTCAGCTGAATTTGAAGCAACGTGGTGGGAGGATGAAAGAGGAGGGGGTGGGGGATGTCTAAGATAACAACGATGCTCAAGCTGTTCCGAGATGAGAGAGGACAAATTAGGCCCACACAAGCTGTGTCACAGGTAACTAAAAACATCCAGTCCAATTAGAGAGTAAAAACAGTCCGGTTATTTGGCAGTAAGAAAGGATTTTAGAAAAAACTAGGACATGATTGTTCTACATCTGCAGGCATTCCAATTACAGAGTAAGAAAAAAAAGCAACTAAATGATGTTTTTATACAATAATTATAATACAATTTAACACATATTTAATAATTTGTATAAAGAAATTACAAAAATTATATTTTATTTACCCCATATTGATACACACTTCTGTGCCGTTGCCATTTCATTTGACCTGTCACTATCCCCGTGCCCATCCATAGGAGAACGTTTTAGGAGCTGGACAGATACACCCAGGACAGGGCGCCAATCTATCACTGGGCAAACTCATTTACACAGATAGAAACTATATGGGGTAATTCAAAGCATTAAGACCATGTTTTTGGACTGTGGGTGGAAACCGGAGAACCCACGCAACACAGGGAGAACATGGAAACTCCACCCATATTGGGATTCAAACCTGGATTCCCAGCAAAGAGGCGTGAATGTGCTAACCACCAAGCCACTGAGCCAAGCCAATTATAAGATTCTTATATAGGTCTGTGGACATCCTACACAATATTTTAGGTTTAAACCTTGGCTGCGCAGTTCGACCGGTCAACGATATTGTTACATTTATATTTATATTTGGTTATTTAGCAGATGCTTTGATCCTAAGTGACTTCCAAGGATGGTTGGGGTCAGAAAACATATAGCACCTCTGGGAGATTAAGGATCCACATCAGTAACAGCAGTGTATTGTTGACCACACAACCCTTGGATTACCAACCCAACACCCTGACCACTGAGCTACAACATCCTGGTTACAACATTTAAAGATGTTTTAAATAATTCTATCCATGCATCCAGCTGTTTTTGTTAGTAGTTAGGAGTGGTCCTTTACCTTGGGTTGAACTGGAATGTCATTTGGTAGAATACTTATTTGGTCTCTGGATTAAAAAAAAGGTCACCACAGGGGGGTGGAGAGTTCTACAAGGCTCTATGAACGTCCTGCCTCAGTTTGAAAATCAGAAAGACTAAAATGTCACTGCTTTGCTCTTGTTTTTGCATTTGGAATGAGCTCATGGTTTCATTGGTTCTGGATTTCTTTTAGTTTGTAGTCTTTTCATCAGCCATTTGTTTATGAATTGGATTCATGTAAAGCTACTTTGTGAAGTTATTGGATTTTAAAAGGCACTATATAAATACATTTTAATTTGAACATTTATTTGATTTTCTATTTTGTTTGGCCACAAAACCACACTGAGAAGCTTATTTAAAAAGAATTTTTTTTCTTCATAAATACTGACTTGTGATGTTCTCATTTGTAAGTTGCTTTGGATAAAAGCATCTGCTAAATGACTAAATGTAAATGTAATTTAGCCATAGACGTTCTTGGAAAGAAAAGGCAATTATGCAAAAAAATGGCTCTTTAAAATACTAGTACAGCAGAAACCTTAATACTAATCGCAGACATTCAGTTCACTCATACAGTATAGATTGAAGCACCTATTACCATGATGAGTGTTGGCTTTTGCACCTTTTTCTTAAAACTATGGACTAAACGCTCTACCTCGGTTCAAAAATCAGAAAAAGTAATATGTCACTGCGTTGCCCTTGCTTTTGATTTGAGTGCTAGATTTCTGTTAGACTGAATGTTCTGTATCTAATACAGTTTGGTCAGCTTCTGTTAGCAGTTGGAATGAGCTCATGGTTTTGTTGGTTTTGGATTTCTTTTATTTTTGTAGTCTATTCATCAGCCATTTGTTTATGACTTGGCTTCATGTAAAGCTGCTTTGTGACAATTTTGGAAGGTAAAAAGCACTATATAAATACATTTGAATCTGAACTGGGCCTTCTGCTCCAACATCACTGTCTGGCTTCACAAATGCTCGTGACAGAGTAGGCACACATTTCCATAAACACACTCCAATGCCGTTTGGAAAGATTAACCAGAGAAATAGAGGCTGAAAATGGGGATGATGGATTTAAGTCTACATAGCTGGGGTTTTTAATAGTCTAATGTAATTAGTGGTTGTGTCTCTACATCTTTAGGCCATACAATCAAATAGTTTGTACAATCACAATTTAAACTCTTGCTAACTTTGAAACTACTTTGTGTTTTTACTGGAATGAAGACAACATATGGTTGTCATTACTGACAAGATCCACTTTTTCTACAACATCATAAAACACCAAAGGTCTGGTACACCAATGTAAATAAAGGAGACGGTCCTTCACTTTTTCCCAATGACCAAATGTTTAGTATGGACAACAAGAAACCATATCTGCGGTCAGCACTTCCCTTGTGCACGATTCAGGCCCAGATGGTGCTCATTAACTGTAGCACATCATCCATTTATTGGCTGAGTAACCACTCAAACCAAACAAGCCCATTAGAGAGTATAAAATCATCATCAAGGAGATGGTTCTATAAATGACAATCTGTGTGGCTAAGCTTCTAAGCAAATCAATAGAATCATACAACCTTTCTTCAATCTTTATGCCATTTAATATATATATATATATATATATATATATATATATATATATATATATATATATATATATATATATATATATTATTAGTGTTGTTTTTAAATAATTGATTGTATAATATTAATGCATGCTTGGTTTCCAGGATTTTTTTTGCAGAAGTTTCCTGTTGTCTGAAGGTATGGTGTCCATTTACACATATATCTCATTTACTAGGTACATAAGTCTGTAATTGGATGAGGCTTTGCGATCAGATGTTCTCCATGAGAAGCTAATTCCACTCTTTCTGACCTGCCTAATCTGCTGAACTCCAGACCACTTTGAGCTGGGTTAATGGGCTCCTCTGACCACCCGTCGTTCCCAGGTCACCGAACAGCCGGCACACGGTTCACCAGTACTGCATCTGCACTGAGCTTGTTTTACAAATTACACAGATGCACGCTCCAGACCTTCAAACCTGACCAGCGAATGAGCCAATAAGACTTGTGTAGTCATCTGCACGCGAATAGGAGACATTTGCAGTGGTTCTGCTGATGCCAAGGAATATCAGGTAACGCTACTGCTGATAAAAATCATTACTCTGACTGTAATCGTTCCAATTTACTGGAAGGTTGTTTTTTTCCTTTCTCCCCTTGGGAAGTGGCTAATAAAACATGATCTGTCAACATTATTGCTTCAGTTCCCATTTCAGAGCCAGATAATGAGGTTCAGCTCTTTTTGGAAATAACCACTTGGGTATAGCCTCATTCCAGCATTAATGTGATTTTAGTTAATTGGATATTAGAGCATTACACAACTGACATATTAGGTTTAAGAAGTACAAAATGCTATTTACAGATGGTTGTGTTGTTCAAAAGCATAACTGAGTGAAATTAGTGTCGGTTCTATGCATAGTTGAATATATTTAAACTCTGAAGTAAACATTTATATAAATTCCAGCCTATTCCAGATAATAGGATCCTTCTAGCCAATGCTTTACAGCACTATATTCATATAACCCCATTTTCAAAACAACCAGAATAATGCATTCATAAAAGTATATTGTACTGTCTTAGTTCTACTTTTTTTAGAACTAACCAAATTTTAACCAAATAACCTTTATTTCACCTTTTCATCCTTCCTTTTTTTGTTTTGTTCACATTTCACTACAAGTTATACTAGGCATGACTGTTTATGTGACAAATAAAACTTGATTTGATTTTTTTTTTTCTTTTTTTAAAGGCAGATCTTCGCTGCAGTCAAGCTCATGGATTCTGCATTTACAAATCACACTGTAGTAGCATGTTCAAAAGAAGGCCTGGCATTTTTCTATTAAAATAGTCATTGACATAGAAAGGATAAGTCCATGATGCAAAATATGTATATATTACAATATACGAATACACCAGGTACCAATACTAATTTACCTATGATAGGTGTCGGCTTTTGCACCTTTTGCTTAAAATGGCCTTGACAATTTCTTATTTTGACATCAAGAGCTCGACTTTTCTCTTCAAAACAAGCTGAAATATGGACCACTTTGACCGCACACATTTTTATTGTCTTGGAAACATCTGTGGTGAGTTATGTTCAGATAATGAGCAAGTTTTAAGTTTAAATTCTTGCTACAGATGCAAACTATGAAGTTCATAGTTCACTGACATCCACACTACACTTTTATCCCAGAAACATGATGCTTTCTCATAAAATGCCATGAACAGCGATTTCTGGTTTTGTCTAAACAGGCTGAAATTTCTTTGGATTTTTTTAACCTGTGTATATGATGATGCAGGTACTGTAAATGGTAAAGACCTAAATAATTTAGACACTTAAAGAGATGTTTCTGACATTTCTTTTTTAAGTTTATGACTCAACATTGCTAAAAGAATACCTTCAATGGACGTGTTTTTATGTCCAGTAGTAGTTTCAGTTGTACAAATTACAGATTCTTGTTTTTAATGTAATTTCCAAAATGCACCACATTTGGCAACATTTCACAGTTTATCTACAAGATGTCAACATACCTGACTGTGTAGACTTCTCCTCTAATCATCTTCTGCTTAATCCTACATTCGAGACTAGAAGGTTCCCCATGTCTATTCAGTGAAGAACGTTTTGGGCGCTGGGTAGATCCATCTGAGGACAGGACGCCAATCTATTGCTTAACATTCACTCAAATTACTCACTCAAAAACACACCATATAGGGAAAATGTAGAGCATTTAATTTACATTGAATGTTTTGGACTGTAGTAGAAAGCCAGGGAACCAGAAGAAAACCCGAACATTGGCAGGACATGGAAAGAAGGATCCGAATTCAAACCTGGATACCTAGCACTGAGACGCTAACCTTTCTGCCACCATTTCACCACTATCCATTCATTCAATCATTATCTTTTGCTTAATCTTCTATTAGGGTCATGGGGGTGTGTCGATGCCCATCCAGAGAAAAGCTTTTCTGGTGCTGGGCAGATCAGGAAAGGCACCAATCTATTGCTGGGCGCACGCACACACGCACACACACACGCACACACACACACACACACAGAGACACACAGACTCGCTCTCTCTCACTCACTCACTCACTCACACAATCACACACACTATATAGGGCAATTTAGAGCATTCAATATACCCTAAATCGCTGTTTTTGGATTGTGAGAGGAAACCCACCTGGACAGTGGCAGAATATGGAAACATGGATCAGGATTTAAACCTGGATCCCCAGCACTGAGAAGCGAACATGCTAACCTCTATACCACTATGACGCTCCTAAAATCTTGTATCTTCCATAAATTTTTGTATTATGGTTAAAGATGTCTTTGAATAGAATATAGCTTTGAAATAATATACATAATAATATATAGCTGTACATCGAGGAACAAAAATGCTCCCTGTACAGCACCACCACTGTGCATCGGGCCTTAACGGCAATTTTTAAATCGGCTGCAGAAGCCAAGAGCCATATTTCTTCTTTCAGTAAAATGCATTGTGACTTTCAGGATGAGCGTTTGAAACCAAATATGATTAAAAATGTGGTCTAATCCTCTCCCATAAGCAGCCGTGACTGTGGAGTCCATGTCTCCCCACTGTGAAGGAAATTTGTAGGCGATTCATTAAATTCCCGCGTCTCTGCTTTGCGGCCATTTTGTCCTAATCTATCGGCTCAAAGCAGATTTCTGCCTAAAGCGTGCCAGGTCACATCCACCCAGAGGCAGCCAAGCTCAATAAAGCTCCACTTCCCTCTTCACCCTCGACAGCTATCATCTCCCCTTTTTATTGCCATTCATTTTTTTTCCGCCGGCAACACGATGCCGCCATTATGGGCTGACTGATGTGGGGGAGTCAGAGCAATTTCCTGAGCCACTTAACGCCAGGTCGCACGGGGGCTTGTAACATGAGAGAGAGAGAGAAATAGAGAGAGAGGGAGAAAGAGAGAGAGAGAGGGAGATGGCGGCCATTCAGAGGTCGCTTATACCCGATGAATACCAACCCAGATGTTAAGTCAATGGCTTAAGTGTGAAGAAAAGGCCCTTTCTCTTCCCAGATAATCAGCAAAAAAGAGTCAGGGTTAGATTTCGAAGGGCAGCTTAACCATGTTATTTTTTTTTTTGCATCGCATTGCAATGAACTGAGTGCTTGAGATAAATTAGTTGCTCAATCAGATACATTCATACCTGCCTGATAAAAAGCCTGAATAAGCTACAGGCAATGAAATAACTGCAGGGAGCCAGATGTCTCGCCTGCGACATTATTCATTACTATCCCATTTTCTTTCTCCCTTTTCAACGTTAAATTATGAGACATATCCCTGTGCTAGAGTAGCATTAGGCGCAGATAATGATTTTGTTATCCCTGTGGTCTGGGAGGCCCTCCCTTCTCTCCTAACTACAAATGTCAGCCCAGACAGGCAATTATAGGAGTCGGATTACTCCTTCTCCTCTATCAGTCCATTCTGCAAGCCCAAGGCACGGCGAGAAGCCAAAGGTAATATTCCCTCGGGGTCAGAGCCAAGGCCATGAACCCGCCTATTAAAGGCCTAACGAGTTTCTGTGCGAACAGCGGGCCTGGGCTTTGAGTGACATACGGTCGATGGGCTGTGCTCTCTCGGGTCTGCTCAGCTGTCAGCGGCCTGCTGCCTGAAAATGCTGCTCTTCACTACTGAAGCCCAGAGAGTATTACTCCCGCTCAACATAAAAGACCTGCAGCCTATTTCAGGATTAAGGCTTAAAGTGTAATATCAATAACCAAGTCGACTTGTACACAGACTCCATTGATCATGTATTGTTAAATGCATGTCGCGAAGCCCTGGCTTGTTTTCATTCGTTCGGAAACGAGAGCTAATTTTCCCTAGGTTTGTTGAAAGGGGACAGCTTAATGAATGGGGTAAGTGCAGTCAACCGCAGATTCACCTTTGGGGCAAAATCCAAGTGGGTCCGTGGGCGCCATCTGCTGTAAATACAAACAATGGCTGAATGCAAAATAGCACTCAAGGGGACTTGGTGTGTACTACCTGGGGAGAACAGGCCACGTGGGATTCAGGGCTTGGCTGTTGGAGGTTAATGAAGATGAAATAAAAAGCAGACACACTCCATGCTGCATTCAAAACCACAAACTAGCTACAGCTAAACGGCACACCACAACACGAAAGCAAAGCGTATGGCACCTGTGAAGTCAAATCACACCACAGCATCCACCGGGAATTAAAGGGAATATAATTAGCAGAACAACCAAATGAAAGCCTGTATTTTATAAAAACGTTTGATCAAAAGTCCTATTTAAATATAATGACAAACATTCATACATACATACCAAGCACATCATTAAGTACACAGCCTTCTTTCTACAGTTATTCATTTATATGATGGATAAACATCTACATAGTACTCTACACATGTAGTTCTACAATTACAAACTGTCATCCATCTGTTTCTTGACAAACCGGGTTACTCGCCTTTATTCTGTTCTCCACCGTCCAGTACTATCACAAAGATGGTACTGTTAAGTGGTGGATGATTCCCATCACTGCAGTGACACTGATGTGGTGGTGCCATGTTAGTATTGAGCGTGATAAGATCAGATGGAGCAGTGCTGCTGGAGACTCCTGTGTACTCGATGAATCCACTACTTATCGTTTTCCATTGGCTTTCAGTAGCACATTCAATACAAGGCCCTGAAGACAGGACAATTCTTGATCTGCCTCTTCGATTTTCCTAAGAAAAACACACATTAGCTTTTTCATTGCACTCTAGTGACAACTGCCGCTTACTGTGAATATATACTGTAGATATTCAGCAACGACTCAATACAGACACATGTGATAATATTGACACAATGTGATGTCATAGTTCTACTAAAAATGATTTATCTTTCTGACTTCATAAGAATAAACCTGTTGAATCACATGTTTCCTCCTCCACCGTTTTAGAAATTTAATGGTATTATATTTATACCTTAAGGTGTTTCCTGTATTTTTGGTTTTACATTAATCTTTCCTGGGACAATAGCAGGTTTACCACTGGATTACATAACATTCTTTTGATTATACTTTTTAATCTCATTATCTTCCACTTAATCCTAAACTAGGTATGTGTTGTGGTTACCCATGCCCATCCAGAGGAGAACGTTTCAGGCACTGAGCAGTTACATGCAGGACAGACGCATCATATAGGGTCAATTTAGTTAAGGGCAATTTTGAGTGGGCATGTCACCTGAAATGCATGTTTTTTTTCTACTGTGGGAGGAAACCGGAGAAAACCTACACTAACACAGGAAGAACATGGAAACTCCACCCAGATCAGGATTCAAACCTGAGTCCCCAGCGCTGAGGGGTGAATGTGCTAAACCCTACTTTTTATTCATTCATTCATTATCTCCCGCTTTATCCTATATTAGGGTTACGGTGGGGTTCCCCATGCCCATCCAGGGGAGAACATTTCAGGCGCTGGGCAGATACACCCAGGACTGGGCGCCAATCCATCGCTGGGCACACACTCACTCACACACACACACACACACACACTTTATGGGGCAATTTGGAGTTGAAACTAAATTGACTTGATACATGTTTTTGGACTGTGAGAGGAAACCGGAGAACACGGAGGAAACCCACGCGGACACGGGGAGAACATGGAAACTCCACCCAGATGGGGATTTGAACCGGGAATCCCTAGCGCTGAGAGGCGAATGTGCTAACCACTTAGCCACCGTGCCGCCACTTAATATTGAATTTAACGTAAATATATTCTGTTCTTTCTTGTTGTATACAAGACTTACTTAGGCTGCTTAATAGTTTCTGAGACTCCTTGTGATGTGCTTTATGTTTTCCAAAGGAGACAGATGGAGACAGCAGACAGGACAATCAGACACACAGACTTTGTGTCACTGAAGCAAATTCATTGACTTTTTCAAGTCTTTCAGACTGAAGGCTGGCATTTTGAGCTAAAGTCACCATGGGTGTCTTAGGAGCTACTTTGTCTTGAAAGCAGCATATGTTTCACGAAAATACCAACGTTCATGCAAGCCTTCATATTAAAGAAACCTTAACATCTGTGCTGATCAACCCTGCCCTTACCACTGATGCACCCTCATGACATCACAGAGATTGGATTTTTGCACTTTTCGTTGATGACTGTCAAAATAGCTTTTATTACTTTTATTTTATACATGGCAGCTGAACCATGGACTCATCGATTGTTAAATCATTTTTCGACAGTATTTATGTCTATTTCAGACTTTAAGATTGCATCAATATTTCTGCACAAAATGAATTTATGGGTTCAGGTTGTATTTTATGATGCACTGACAGAATGTTTAAAGCAACAAGGATTTTTCAAAGTACTCCCGAGGACATGTGGCTGATGTTCACAACAGTAGACTATTTTTAGGTATGATCTGAGGGCTTGCTGGTATTGCAGATGAAGAAGATACTTCTGCCCTTGGCCTTTATGCACTGAGATTTCCTCTGACTCCCATAACCTATACATGATGTACACTGCAGATGATCAAAAACCTAAATTCTATATAATTATGTGCCAAGAGACATTCATTTAATGAACTAACCTATTCTTGCGTGCAAAGACTAAAACGTCAATGGACTCTCTTTTTATACTCAAACTTTTCTCACGATTGTGTTAAACAGTTGATTGTAAGACTTGCCAGCACATTTCTACTGGAACTTTTTAAGACAAATTATGCATCAGTTTTTTTTTATATGTTTAACAAAAAGGATTAAGTTTGACGCTAATGATCTTATCTAACAGCAACTGTGTTTCCTTCTACAGTAAGGTAGATGCACAGACATCAGCAGAATACATCTTGTGATGGAATTTTAATGCTCTTCAAGACCCATTTAAGCATTTTACAGAATGTTCTCATGATTAAACCCACTAGGCTGGGCAGGCCTGGACAAGATGGCAGTGATTTTCAATCTCCTCTAATCATAGATAATCTTTTTGACAATGGAATGATTGATTTTCAGTGTTATGTTAAATCCTTTTCTTATAACCTTCATCTTCCAAAACCTCAGAGTCCTTTTGATGTATCACTGTCTTTAATAACAAATTCAGACTGAATTCTGCAGAGTGCACTATAGCACACTGGTATCCAATCTGGTGCACATGAATTCAAATGAACTCAACAATTGTGAATACGTTATTGGAAACAATACAGTACTAATGAAAAGAGCTTTGGATGTTTTAACCCATCCACTTCAACCTTTAGAGTTTTCGTGCAGTTGTATTTCAGCTCTTTACAATGACATATGAGTTTAATTAAATGTGTAGCAAGGCCTGAAGGAAAAACGTTGAATTGTAGAATGAATTAAATATTTTATCTAAAAAATGTAATTTCCATTGTTGGGACCCCAGTTTAAAAATTGTTTCATTTTTAATGAAGCCCATCATGTCACGTATTTAAACAAGTTGTCTAGGGTCTGTGGTTAAACATATACCTTCTGAACAGCATTAACCACCATGATTCACAACTGGGATAACAAATATTTCTGAACAAATATTTGGACCAATCCTGATAACAGAACACAGTTTTTCAAAAAGTTTCAGTCAAGTCTGATGAACTGATATTACACAAGCGTGCTGTTTTTTTTTTCTATGCTAAATTATGAGTTTCAGATCTAACAATTTAACTAACGTCTGTATAATTTCAATATGAACATACATGTTGATGTAAGCATCATGACGTCTTAATTCTTACATTTAGGTTTTATATTCTGTTCTATTGCCATGGTATAAAAGCACACCCATCATGTAATTCAGGAATTGTATGCTTTTAATTTGATGGGAATATGTTGGAATCTGCTCTTTTTTTGTCGCAGCATGATTGTGCCACAGTGCACAAAGTAAGGTCCATAAAAGCACGGCTGGGTGAGGTTACTGTGTAACAACTTCACTGACCCACACATAGCACTGACCTTAATCCCGACTAACACTATCCCGTCTTCCTGTATCTGACCTGACATGCTGCTTTACACTTCAGCTGCTAAAGGAATAAAGATGAAAAACAATGTACATCTTTAAAGAAAAGTCATTTTAAGGGACGCCCATCCCACCACAGCCAGTTTAATGTAGTAAGTAAAAACGAGTGTGTAATATACAGCCACAGTAGAAGACATTTACCTTCATACTGTACATTACATAAGAAATGAAAGTAATTTAGATATGCATTAGTGATGTGATAAATGTTTTTAATTTAGTCTGAACACTTAACCACATGCTATGCATTTACTCCCTGTGGTTAAACAACAGAACAATTATTAGTATTTGGCCATAAAACAGTTTTCAGACCAATACATTTGAAATGTATTTATTTTAGGCTTACAAACATGGGGATTCTATATTAAACTTCAAATATAAGTATTGAAAATCCACAGAATTATTTTACTTTAAATATATTTTATTTGCTTAGATTTATAACATCTGATTTAATATTAAATGAACACACATTATTATTTAATTACTGATGTAATTAGTCATTGTAATGGCAATTATTAGTGAAGTTATGCTTTCTTGATTATTTTACTACGAGTTCAGCTTGTTTTGTTTTTTAATATAATAAAGGGGGAAAAAAATTAAAGAAAAAGAAGCACAATGAAATCAGTGACCCATAGAGGGACTAAATGCACTAGAGCTGCTGGGTGTTAATTAAACCAAAACCTTTTAATGTTAATTGTCACTTATTAAGAATAATTAAGATTAATTGCAGATTTATACTCACCCATTCATCACCGTTTCATTCTTCTTGAGTTGTTCTCTCCCATTATCTTCTTAAAAAAAATCTAATTATGAATATTTTTTTGGAAATCCCATCTCCATCATGCTTTTATTACAGCCATATTTTTTATTATGTAAAATCGTAGCCAAAAGTTTTGAGGCAAAAAAAAAATACTGAATCACAATTTTAAGCATGCAATTTTTTTTGTTGCTTTTACTGACAAGAAAATATTATGTAACTAATGCGTTTTCATATTCTGAGCCAAGACTTATAATACCTCCTGATTGAATATCAGCTTCTTGGCCAAATCTGAACCGAGGGCAACCAATTTCCTGCCTCATCAGTGTTTAGAATTCAGTCACAATTTCTGCATTTGTGTTTCTCTAGGACAGGTTATCAAGAAATTGGAATCTGGCCAGTTTCCTATGGACTAAAAAAAGTCCATGTTTTTCCCACAAAATCACAGTTAGAGCTTTTGTCCTGTGACATAGTCCATCATGCTGGAAAAAAAGACTAAACACTAATTTGCCCCTGGATCATATGGAAATAATTTTTTCAGTGTTCATGACAGTGCTCTCAGGCAAAATGCCCCTCAAAGGTATAAGAAGCAACCGCACACAAATGATCTCAGGATGCTTAACTGTTTGAATGACAATGAAGGAAAGGGGAGAAAAAAAACAAACAAACAAAAAAAACTGTTTCTTACTGATCACCTGTTCTCAAACACTTATTGAGTCCAATCCCTCACCTTCCTACAGTGCGTCAGTCTGTCCTTAATGCTTTTCTTGGAGAGATGTTGCTTTTCTTGCTGCACTTCTGGACACCAGAGCCTTCTCCAAAAGTGTGTACAGATTCACACACGACCTCTAAAAAAAGAGCTGCTCTGGTTTTGACTTGATAAGTTCCATAAATCCTTTTTAGGAGATTGGAGGTTGCTGGACTTATGGGTGCTTGAAGACTTCCTTCATAGCCACTGAACAGCTCAGCTTAAAGTTCTTGATGATCGGACGGTTGATTGAGGTGCAAGCTTACATGCAGCAAATGTTTGTTGCTTCCTATAAAAGGCTTCACAGGTAAAGATGATTGCACATTTCCTTGGAAGCAACCAAGGTTATCATAAGACAGAAATGTAAACAAAAAAAGCAACCAGTTTATTCTTTTAATTTAATCAACTCGCCTGAGTGACATTAGGTTCCATTCTATACTTATTTATTATTATTATTTTTTTTAAATAAAATACTTGAGTGACATTAGGTTCCATACTATCCTTATTTACTACTTTATTTTTTAAAATAAAATTAAATACTTGAGTGACATTAGGTTCCATACTATCCTTATGTCTAATACACTAATATATTTTGACCAGGCTAAAACACTTAAACTGAGGCTTTTGTGATGCAAAATTATTCTTTGCCACAAAATGTAACTCAATATACACATTGTCACCATAAATACAAAATCAGCAAAGTTTGTGAAAAATATGTCCGTCTTAAAAAGTCTGGCCAAAACCATTAATTTAAGTACTTTAAATCCTATAGATTTAATATGGCACTCATCTTTAAGAGGTTCTTCTTGCTGCATTTTAATGTTATCTACTGTGACTATGGGCTCGCTGATATTAAGCAGTACAAAGCCTTTTGATGATCATAACAGATTACTCTTCGAGGTGCTCTACTCTTTAGTGTGCTTTTGGATGTAGCCAACGTATTTAGTTTTACAATAACAGAACTGATTTAAAAGATCTTTGCTATAACACTAAAGCATTAAATTACTACATGGCAATATTACATCAGCCAGACAGCAAGGAAGAAACCAGTCATGCCTGCTCGAGTTATGCTGGTAGAAGCACTCATTGGGCAATAAAGGGCCATAGGCAGTATATCAGTAATGGAGAATGTGTCAGGAGGAGATTCAGGAACTCCGGCATCATAAGAGAGAGCAATAAGAGCTGTGGGTGAAGTCGCATTACTTCAGTTATAGACCCACTGCAGCTCTTAGGCGTGCCCATCTGAGAATGAGATACAGCACGCCGGTGATAACAGCTGCTTAATAAAACAAGTTGAACAGCCAGCATATCATTTTCCAGTGGTGTGTGCAAGCATCATCCAAACATCATTATTTTTCATTCGTCCTAAAGCACAAGGCTCCGTCCGCAGAAGCTTTTAGGATCGTTAAATAAAGGCCACCCCCTTTCTGTTTTCCAGGTTCCCAGCACAACTTTAAGATGCAAATGGAAAAACTGACCACAATTAGAAATCACATTTCCAACACAGGCGGCACAGTGGCTTAGTGGTTAGCACATTCGCCTCTCAGCACTAGGGATTCTCGGTTCGAATCCCCATCTGGGAGGAGTTTCTATATTCTCCCCGTGTCTGCGTGGGTTTCTTCAGGTTCGCCGGTTTCCTCCCACAGTCCAAAAACATGGATCAAGTCCATAGAGTTCTCCAAATTTCCCCATATAGAGTGTGTGTGCGTGTCTGTGTGAGTGAGTGTGTGCCCAGCGATAGATTGGCGTCCTGTCCTGGGTGTATCTGCCCAGCACCCGAAACGTTCTCCCCTGGATGGGCATGGGGACCCCCCCCGCGACCCTAATATAGGATAAAAGTGGAAGATAATTAATGAATTCTCAACACAGCAATCCTGATGGATCAGTTGCACACTGATGTACAAGAGGGAGACAGACATGATAAATTCAGGTTGACGCACTTTATTCCTAAAATTGGCTGCACCATCCATAGCGGCACAAGATAGTATGTACACATTTATATATATACATACATACACACACACAATTCTCTAAATCTGATATAAAATATATAATCTGACAATGTATCTCTTGTCCTCTTATTTGCACACACCGAGTTGCTGGACAGCCATTCTGCACCTACAGCTTGTCCGGCAGTCCCCATCACGCAAAGCTAAGAACAGCTTCAGCATACTTCATTCATGGCAATAAGAACGTCTGTTCACCTGAAGAAAATACTTCTCTAAAAGCATCCTACAGCAAATTCACTTGTCAGTTCATGTCTTGCAATTAAGACAATTACATAGATGATAAACCATTTTCATTTCAGCAGGAAGGCGAGGTGGCCCTTCCCATATTTATAATAGTATATATAAAAGATTAAGAAATGACACGTTTAAAAATGTACAATAAATAAGATATATGCAGGCATTTCAGTTGGACAAGATCTTACCCAGAATAAATTTCAGTTTGTTGTTAATAGAAACGCTTTGACAGAGAAGTCCCTTTTTGCTCCAGTCGTTTGAGACAGACCCTCGTAAATGGACGTCTGGACTGCGACTGTGTGACATGTGCTTTGGCCTGCGGTTGCAGAGCAGGACGGTAAGCGGCGCCTGGCTGCAGAGTGGACTCCTTACAGCATGTTCATAATGAAGTTGTACATCTGGTTAAGCACCACAAAGTGCACAGGCAGACAGGAGCGGCGATCTTGCGTGGCAGGGTCACAGGTCAACCAGGACAGCGCGTTGTACTGCTCTAGCACAAACCTATACACAAGATAAACAGTTGGTTAGGAGATTGGGCTAATCTGCACTACACAATGGTACTTTATAGTTCAGATTTTTTTTTTTGCACAAATGTGACAAAGACTAAAATCAACAAGTATTCAGTCAGATTAAAATAGTTATGAGAGAAGTAGGCCAGTGTTCTACTGGTTTAACACAGCTCACTGTTCAAACCTATTCTGGGTTACAGCAAAACAGCCCCATACAATAATACTACCACCACCACGTTTCAGAGATGGAACAGTTATTATTCTTGGTCAATGCTCGACATGATGTATCCCTGTTACTTAAAATAAATAAAAATAATTGAAAGCTAATTATAGGTCTCTGGTGTTGATTCACAGATATTGAACATTTTATTATTTTTACCTCATGGGTAAATTAAGTTCTCTCAATGTGCTTTCAGGACTATGTTGTAAGTATGTTGTAAGGTGGTATTTTTTTGTAGAAAAAAAAATGTGGGCTTAATTTTCAAAGCACCACTGCAAATACAAATCTTTGCCTGCAAATAAAATTATATGTCACTTTAGTTACAAATCTACTGCACAGGAGAGTACACAAACATTAAAAGAGCTGACAACAGCTTACCAATTCTCATTTCTGTATAATCAGCATCACAATGTTGCAGTTAAATACCCTTTAAATCTTACACTCATAAAATTAATGGCGTAAGTGCTATTTCTTTTTCACTGATGCTGCCAGTAGTGGCTTGTACAGGGTTGTAACTTATACAGGATACATCTACAACTAAGTGCTTTTATTTCTCCTAAAAGAGCTATAAAATCACCAAGAATTTATTATTTAATTTAATGTAAGACTTTCACACCAAACATATTCACATGAACTGAAACACCTTAAAAAAAATTTTTAATTATGAGCCCACGAATCCAATAATAATTCGTGTAAAATTTTGCCAAGTCGAATCTTAAAAAAAAAAAAAAAAAAAAAAGCACACGAAAAATCTCTACCCATCATTTTAGATATGCTACACATTTATTAATAAGATAACCCATTTGTTAGATGTTATGATGGCACTAGTTTAGGAACGCAGAAGATTAAAGCAATGTACACCACCTGAAAAACTGCTTCTCTTTCTCTCTCTCACACACACGTCTTGCAAATATAACGTGCAAACAAATTCAAAAAGGTGCCCAGCAGAGAGCAGAAGTGTAATAATGTAAAATGTCTATGTGGATAGTGACATCTGCTGGTCGCTGTAAGAAAAGCCTTATTTCAAGCTAAACTCGACCGCAATCCAGACACTGGAATTTGAAAAAACTTTAAACCTATTAAACTAATATTAAATCCCAGCTGTTTAAAAAAGCACCATCTTATTGTCAATAATTAAAAATGATTATTATAATAATCAAAAAGTGCTGCTCTGATGAGCTGAAACATAGTTTTAGGTTTCTTTTCTCAGGAACCCAGATGTTAAACCAAAATTAGCTATTCATTTGCATAAGTTTAAACACTACAATCAGGATACTAAGCAGAGTACTGAGGGCTGTAGTGTTAGGTCAGCACAGATTCTTGTGCAGAAGACACTACACTTTGTAACCCATAAACTGGCAGCTTTAGGTGAATTCTTAAGGGCTTTGTGCATTCTAAGACCAATCTTACGCTAATCTGGCGCTAATCTTCTTGCAGGTACAGTAGACAAATTGTAAAAAGTATGTAAAAGTATAAATAATATTATAATAATAAATAATAATATTTTTATAATATATGTACTGGGCTTAGTGGCACGGTGGCTTAGTGGTTAGCATGTTCTCCTCTCAGCACTAGGGATTCCCGGTTCGAATCCTAATCTGGGTGGAGTTTCCATGTTCTCCCCGTGTCTGCGTGGGTTTCCTCCGGGTTCTCCGGTTTCCTCCCACAGTCCAAAAACATGGATCAAGTCAATTGAGTTCTTCAAATGGCCCCATATAGAGTCGGTTTGTGTGAGTGAGTGTGTGCCCAGCAATAGATTGGCGCCCTGTCCCGGGTGTATCTGCCTAGCGCCCGAAAAGTTGGCCCCTGGATGGGCACGGGGAACCCCCCGCGACACTAATAAAGAATTAATGTACTGTTCTTATGAGTGTAACACACAATTACCAGTAGTTCCCAGGCCTTGTCCAACAGGATCTATGATTCCTTTAACAAACTACATAGCTTAAACACAGAGAGCCGACCAAAACATTATACAAACCATTTTGTGTTCCGCAGACAACAAATTCAAAACTTGTCATTTTATTCACAAAACACAATGAGGTAAGTGAAAGCAAAATGAAACTAAGTTAAATAAGGAGACTTGGACTCATTAAACCTAATTTTACTAATTACCAGTTATAGTTATTTAACTTAACATCTTTAATCGTAATGGTTAAACCTAAAAATGGCAGATTTAGGCAAAAAAAAAAAAAAAAAAAAAAAAAAAAAAAAAAAAAAAAAAAAAAAAAAAAAAAAAAAACCCCCCCCCCCCCCCCCCCCCCCCCCCCCCCCCCCCCCCCCCCCCCCCCCCCCCCCCCCCCCCCCCCCCCCCCCCCCCCCCCCCCCCCCCCCCCCCCCCCCTTTGTTTACTTCTACATCAAGCCTCACCTTCAGAAACAAGGGACACTGGTTCTTAGCCTGAGGGCAGGAGGCCCAAAACCAGTCGGGTAGAGGACCTGCTTTGGCTGTGGACACAAAGTAACCCAGTGCCATTGGTTGTTGGAGAATGTTGGGAGTTTCATCGTGAGACTCCATGCGATCTGTGCTCTGGCCCTGGGGAGCAAAAACACAGCAATATTAAAGGTGTAGTTCTTTATATTTTTTGATGTAATGTGCAGGGCTTTAGTACCAGGACTGTGTGAATAATATAGTAAATTAATTTTAATATCTGACTGTCTATAAAAGTCCATCAAGCTAATTAAAATAACTAGTGTTGATAAATAGGATAAGCATTAGAACTTACTAACTTTTAGTGAGAATATGAACTAAATATCACATAAGGATCAGGTCAATATAAATGTGGATGCACGCTCACACAGATTTTACTGTTGTGGTTGATCAGTGTGCTGTTAATAGAAGCACAATTTTTTTTTGAAGAGATACAATTTCAAGGAAATATTATATTCAATAAAACAAACATTTGACGAATGAGATACATCTCGTAAAATATTTAAACCGCCTGTATCTGGTTACAGCTGCTGATACCAAACATATTTTGCATGAGAATTAAAATACAGCCAAACACCTGGAGCCACGCGAACAAATCTAAAATAAAACCAATATCTGAACAACCTTGCTGCCGTCTCCTCCATGATGGTAGTGTGACCCAGGTGAATGCACTGGGGAAGTGGTAGGGGAGTTGGGCAATATGTTAATAAGGTCCGGGTCTACGTCATTCTCATATTCCAACAGGTCCAGAATTCCATCCATCCCTCCCATGGCATCCGATGCATCTGAGATCAAAAGATGAAAAAAGGTAAATACATATTCACTGACTCATTTAGGTTAACTTGAACCATTTCAGCACAAAAGGTCCTGCAAGCTGACCGTGAATGGGATTGAAGGGCAGATCGATGACTTGAACCGTGGCCGACGTAGGGAACACCAGAATGTGAGTGCAAGAGGTGTCCTGAGGGGTGTTCAGCTGCGATGTCTGCATGTTCAGAGCAGTGCTGCGACCAAACACGGAGCCCGTAGACACAGAGTCTACAAACACAAAAAGTAGGTTAATTCCTAAATGCACTAGTGATAAATAAAACTACTAAAGACACATTTAGGTGTTGCACCCCACACACAATTTAAAATCTACTTGGTTTGCAGGAAAAGGTCCAATTAAAAAAATATATGCTTTTCAAACAAAATTAAAGTACTACATTCACGAAATCATTATGTCATATTGTCTAGTGATAACACACAATAGCCCAACTGTTAACCTAACCCCCACTCTGATCCGAAGAAAACAAAACATTATTTAACATTAATTTTAAATTTGTTAAATAAGATCACATTTTTGACCCAATAGTTTGACAGTAATAATAACAGAAAGTTAAACTATGGCCTAATTGTAATTCTATGCACAAAAGAGATTGGAAATTAATTTTTTAAATAAAAATAATTATTTAAAGTTACTAAATTAGTCCCCATGGTATTGCGTGCGGTGGCGGGGGAAGAACACACACAAAAAAATAGAGAAAAGAAAATGCTGGGGAAATGTCTATTTCAGCTTGTTCATCCATTTAGTTAAAATCCCACCTGGCATGATGACAAATGTTGCCTGAGGCTCCATGGCAACCAGACAGGTGCTGAGGATACTGGGGCTGTCTGCAGAGGAGATGCCACACATCCTGCACATCTCTTTCAGCCGTCTGCTTAGAGACTGCAGGTTGCGTCTACTAAGCAGGATACTCCAATCTAATAGGCAGAAATCAGACTATGGATTTAGAGATCTCAGGCTCAGAAAGTGTTCAGTGTCAATGGTAAATTAAACCTACCTTGCAACTCTCCATGACCCATCCTACCAAGCCGACCAATCACCACTCTCCAAGGCAAAGAGGTTACCTGTACCAGGCCTACACACCACTCCCACAGCTTTTGCAGGCCGAGCCTCCGAGCTGAGCCCTTTTTCCTTCGAGCTCTGTGAGGATGAACCACGATCAGTCAAATAGGAATTAAAAACAATAACCCTAGTAAACAGTAGGTACAACCATGAGGTCAAACACTGACCGGTTGGGGACATCTATGCTGATAATGCAGGTTTCCAGTAGTTCTCCATACTGGTCAGTGCAGCTGGCAAGCAGCCAGCGTTGGTCGTGTGACAGGCAGTATGCCACGAAGAGAACGTTGTGTTTCTGTGCCGCCTCGCCGAAAGTCTCACCCAGCTCAGTTTGCTTGTCCTTCACTGGTGCCAGGACGAACGGCGGAGTGTAGAGTAGCACACAGTCTGACCTCTGCAGAAACACAGAACACACAGTGTCACACCAGACTAAAAAGGATCCACCACTTAAATAAAACCCGCTCTGTGAGGCCCTAAACATTAACATACAGGGTCAAAGGGGACAATTATGCAGAGAAACAGAAAGACTAGTTTTTTTTACGTACATGTAAAATGGAGTGGATAAATACATGTAGAAACAAACAGATGGTTTTATTGTTGTAGAGATAATCAAAAGGCACTAACTGATTTTAAATAATCAGATTATAAACTTCTTAATGATAAGTCAGTTAAGTTTTTATAGTAAGCTTTGGCTTATTTTATTAAATAAAGAGTTTAGTCAAGAGTCTTCAAAAAATGTCCTTAACAAAACAATTACGTCCATAAATTACAAAATGCCCATATCAAATATTAAGTTTAACCATTTTTACTTCTGTATGTAAACAGAGTGGGTTTTACTTAACACACATGAGTATGATTTCATACTATGCCCTAGTAGTATCATACTGCCCTTATATTCATACTACTAATTAAGTAATAAGACCAGTGGAAAGGGAGCTATGCACTACAGCATGCTTAGGTATTTCCAAGAATCTTAAATAAAGCCCCATGTCAATTTTCTTAATAAACAAATGGCCAAAAAAACTTTTTTTCTGTATTAATTAAATTAAAGCATGTCGACATCACTGTGCACATTTTTCGATAGACTACAAGACAAAAACCTCAAAGCACTTGTAAGTATATGCTCATATATTACTTGAGTTCAAATATTCTCTCCCACCCCTGCAGAGTCATAGGCCCTTCAGGAACCACTGATGGAACTATGATCCTAGCTAGGTCCTTTTCAATTTTTTTTATTAAGGCTTCAATAAAATAGTGAAATATAAACTATGGTTCACACACAGAAAATTATTTAAAAAATTATACTTTATACTGAATTATTCTCTAAAACAGACTTTCAGATTTTAAAACTGCAAATGGTTTTGCCAAGTTTTATTTGCTAATAAAAGCATGTCCAGTAGCACAAAGCTAGATCAAACTCTTTACCCTGAACAGTGTAGATCAGATGTTAATCCTGAAACATGTAGTGACTTTAATGTGTGATGTAATTACACAAGTGGAGTACCTCAGGGCTTTGTAATGCAGTGTCTATGGCAAGTCCGGGGCCGAAACCCGTTAGCGTTTTGACATTAGTGGAATTTGGGAGAGGTCTCCTGCACTGAGTGTACACAGAGAAAGCCAGTGACTTCAGATGCTGAGCGTACAGGTGCCTCTCCTCACGCCGTACTGGCTGCAGCAGATACTGACAGGGTATCACCTATAAAACGAAAATAGCAATTAAACCTAGTACATATAGAGCATTTTACTTAACAGTGATGTGACTATTGTGTTCGTGTTAAAAGCATCACCTGTACAGATACAGCATTTCTGATATTTGGAGGAAGAAGCTGCAGCATTTCCATGTAGCAGCAGAGGAGTCCCAGACTCCACATGTTAGAGTTGGGGCCTTTGCTCTTTTCCTCATAACTAAAAGGATCTACTATGTAGACTACAATAGCAGGGGGGTAGCTGATGGCATGGGAGTCTCCGTCTGTCGGCACGCCAACCTTTTCCCTCTCCATAGTGCTGAGAGCACAAAAAAAGCCAAACAAAACATAAAATCAGTTTGAGATGTTTGCAAAGAGGAAAAATATATCAGATCAGATTAATGAAAAGTAAAATAATTTTTACTACATTTTCTATTTCTTAACTCACAAAAACAGAACGAGTGTTATATCTTTATTGATACAAGACTGAATAACTGCAGATATTCCAGTTGATACATGTGAGCTCTGTCAGTCAGGGGCATCTAACTTTTATTTTTAAAATTGACTACCTTTATGAAGACTTGGCAAAAGAGCCTTCCAAGTTCTCAATTTCAAGAGAGGAACTGTAACATTAAATAAAAACCACGACTGAAAAATACATCCATATTGACAGAATACTGCCCCAAGGCTTCCTTTGTACCAAATGCTGTTTAAAAGTCACAGGGTGCCAACAATAGAACTCAACATTTTTGCTTTAAACTGATCTGTTCAAGTAAGAACACTAACAATTCCTCCCACATGTGTACACCAGATAGATATTATGGAAAGGGCTATTTTTGTAACTAAATGCAACTCTGCTTTACTTCTAGTAACTAGTAACTTCAGTTTAAATGTTCTGCTAATCAAAGACAATCGACTCTTCTATACCTAGTAAGGATTTGAATTTGACTATTTAATTCCCGTAAGCGTTAGTATGAGATCAAGTTACACTTTCAAAATGTTGAAACTGTGTGGACTAACTTTTTATTTTTAATTCTTTTAAAGAGATTTAAAAACAACAACATTTTATTAGTGCATTTTGTACACACAGTAAACATCTGTCAATGTAAATGCACTGGTTGCAGTATAATGGAATAAGGAAGAGCTTTGTATTACAGTACTGTAGAGAAACAAACAAAAAAAAAAACTCAAGTAGGGCAGTTCAATTCTGATAATTATACGCTTAAGTGTGCAGGTGTCGGGAGAGGTATAATTTGTCAGCATATTCAATTATATACATATATATTTTTTTTAAGTTTAAGTTTTAGCTTTGGCTTAGAAGCAAGTCCAATAGCTGCACCAAAATGGAGGATGTGTGCATTGTCCACCCTTGCCCAGTTCTCCAAGTGACACTAACAGCAAATGTCTAGTGTGACTGTGGCTTTAGTCTGAATTCCATTTCAAACTCTGTAATAATGATCACATTTTGCTTTGGTTTTTAAAAGAAACTGAACAAATAAATTTTAGTCTCGACTTCATTTTCAAACAGACCAATGAAAGAAAGTTAATAAGTATGTGGGGAGTAAATATTCGTTTCTAGATTAATGATTTACTATTATGATACTTTAAGGCCTAATATGACAGTTTTGGTTCAAAATCTGAACTGGTTGCAATATGTGAACAGCAGAAATCAGTAACACCTTGAAATGATTGTTCATTGCACATCATAAACACAGTGTACCTCTCTGGAGGTTCGGGCTGAGGCTGGCTGTTGGCTGATGCGTTGTCCCCTGTGGTGCCGGTGTTCTGGGCTGTGGTGTGCTGAATGCCCTGAGCCCCAAAGGGAGGCACAGCACCGGGCTTATTGGACACCAGGCCTCCCATGGCCTGAGAGTTGGAGGAGGGGGTGTTGGAGGCAGGTGCTGGGGTACCGCCGTTATTGCTGGCAGCAGTGTTGCTGGTGGCAGGGGAGGTGTTTTGAGGGTCTGCTGAGGTGCTGTTCGAGATGCCAGACTGTGAAGATGTTGAGATGGAGGAGGAAGGGTTTCTCTGAGTGAGTAAGGAGCTGTCCAAACACTGGGTGGCCAGATATGGCGCTGAAGAGTAGGAAAAAACAGAATTATGGAATATAGCGCCAAGTATGACTATTTTTTGTCAATTGATCACGTAAAAAATTACTGATTGAAAACCTAATGCTGCAATTGTTATTTTAACATTGTATAACGGAGTTGAGAAAACTTTTGGGACGTTTTCCCAACAGGAATCATTCCAAACAATACAGTGATAATAAGTGATAATAATTTAGTATCTACAATGCAACCATCAAATCAATGTCTTTGGAATGTAGGAGAACATCAAAGTACCTGAAGTAAACCCAAACACACACAGGGAGAAAAGCAGACTCTGCACAGAAAGGTCCTTTGTTCATCCCAAACAGGATCTGAACCGAGGACCTTCTTGCTGTGAGACTAACTGCTGCATTACTGTGTCACCTTGTATGGATGTTCAGTGGCATTTCTTTAAAACTAAAATAAATTGTGTTGCAAAATTAGCATATGTCCAATTACACAAATAGCGTTTAGCCACAGTCTAAAATGTATAATGCAGCAAAAAACAAATCTATCGCAAACATAACAGTAAAAAGTGTAATTAATCAATAAAAAAAATGTATAATATTAGAAGAACACTTAAATATAACTGAATATAATAAAAATTATTTTATACTTTTAATAGTCAACGGTGGCTTAGTGGTTAGCACGTTCGCCTCTTAGCACTAGGGATTCCTGGTTCGAATCCCTATCTGGGTGGAGTTTTCATGTTCTCCCCGTGTCTGCGTGGGTTTCCTCCGGGTTCTCCCACAGTCCAAAAAACATGAATCAAGTCAATTGAATTCTCAAAAATTGCCCCATATAGAGTGTGTCTGTGTGAGTGAGTGTGTGCCCAGCGATGGAGACGTTCTCCCCTGGATGGGCATGGGGGGGGAACCCCACCACGACCCTAATAGAGGATAAAGCGGGAGATAATGAATGAATGAATATTCAACCATGAGGTTGAATGCCATTGTGGGTGTGGTGGCACAGTGATTAGGGTGTTATCGATCTTAAGGTTGTGGGTTAAAAACCCAGGTCCACTGAAGTGGGTCCAATGTGGGTCCTTGAGCAGGGCCCAACAGACTCATTGCTCCAGGGATGCTGTAGTCAACCCGTTAGATGAAAGCATCTGCTCAATGACCAAATGTAATAAGTAATTAAACCAATACTAATTAATTGTTACTGTCCATAACACAAATCATGCACAATGGTAAAACTAAAATTAACTCTGAAGTTCCATACAAACCTATAGTGATGGATATTAAGCATGTATTGCAATATACATCCAATATATCACCCAAGATAACTGTAACATGTATTAGCACAAAGTTATCAACTGATGGATCAATCAAGAATTCTAATGCTGACTCATACCTAGATCATGTCGACACACTTGAGCATAGAGTTTCAGTTTTGCCATAAAGTCACTGCTGATGTTGCTGCACATCTTGAAGAACCAGTCACTAAGTGGCTGCTCCGTCAGAGACCTTTGGCCCGTGCTGTTCACGGTCACAATCCCGTCAGCATGAGCTTTACAGATAGGTCTGTGCTGACCGAGTCGACATGCCTGCATTAAACCACAGATCCATGATTAATACATCAAATGTAAAAATGCCTTTTCATTTCACATCAAGCAAATCCCAACTGCTCACCTCGTACACTGCAGTTAGGTCCTTAAAGAAATTCTTAGCACCACTGAGCAAGGTCTCATTGTTGGGACAAACCACCACATAGCCCACGTCCCTTTGTGAACCGAAGGGGTCCAGGAGTAGCTTCTCCCAGTAAGGCAGGGCGAAGGGTGACAGCACCACAAAGTCATACTCATACCCAACCAGGAAGGTTGGGATGGGTAGAGGCTCAGGTGATTCATCAGTGCCTAACCAGAAAAGGGCCATTCATAAGAATCATGGTGCAAAGAGCATTAAGGTCATAACACAATAGACAAAATCGCTTGATATACCATAAGATCCTCTGCCAGCCATCTTGTGGAACTGTTGCCAGGTCAGAGGTCCCTGAAATCCCCAGGAGCGCATGGACCTCTTCTTTTGGATAGTGTCCTGCAGCACGGGCTGGAGAGATATCAGCATCCTCAGCACATCCTGAGAGAAGAGCAGGCTCACGTCCATAGCTGCAAAATGTTTAAAAAACAAACCACATTTAATGATTTAATCTTAATGTATTCAGTGTCCGCAATTAAAAAAAATTTTTGGTAAATACTCAAATTTGCTTTTAACATCCTAATTCTTAAACCATTTTCTGTTTTTTTCAGATTTTTTATTTATTTTTTTTTTTTTTAAAGATTGAGAACCGATTTTTTTTAAAACCAGTATTAAATCAAGGACGTGGCGTCTCAAAACATATAGAGAAGCTCATTAGCTCATTGGAGACATGCATACATACATACATGCATACATACTACACATTTTTATTCAAATTTTAAAGCTCATCAAGAAGACAAAGCACATATTTACAATGATCTTTAGTGTTGATACAAATTCCAGTGTTTTTTTTTACCTAACTGGACAGCTGATATGTTTAAAAGACAATTAAATCAGCTTGTTAAATCTAGATTATGCTAAAGCAGCATTGTGCTACAGCACACTATACAGCTCAATCTTGCGTGTGTAAATCGAACAGATGTTTAATATATTCTGTTGTTAGATGCACTTAACTTGAATTTTTATCACTTTAAACCCATGTCTAAATTACTAAATGCAAACAAAATTACTAAAGGAATTATACTCCAAATGAAAACGATACAGATGGTGCGCTCACTCACTCACACACATTCATGACTCCTACAAACATAACCCCATGAGTCCCTTTGTAGTACGTTAAGAGAAACATCTCTGTTTATCTGAAAAGAAAACTAAATGGAACCCGATTAACCTTTAGATTTAATCTGTGTTTTATGAAAAGCATTTATGGAAATTTTGTTTAGTGTTTATTTGTTTAGTGTAAATACTGTTTACGATGAATTTATGGAGAAAAAGAAATAAATAAAATAAATAATAAATAAATAAATAAATAAATAAATAAATAAATAAATAAAAAATCTGAAAACTGGTGCATTCTATATTGATTAAAAGATACCTGCTCATGGCATTACTAAAGTTACATCATGGTGCCGTTTCAATATTCCAATCATTGAGTTTATCGTTAATAATAGTAGGTACAATTATTATTATTACTAAAGAACACAGAACTCTGTAATACTTTAAGTTTGGGTGTTAATAGAAAAATTTATTACCATTCTGTTTGGCCCAGGGGTGCAAACATGAGCTCTTGACCAACGTCTCATCGACTTTCCCTCCTGACATGTTATCCATAAACTGTCGACCGTGTTCTAGAGCCAGGTAGCAGTCACTACAATAATCCCTCTCCTCCAGACGGCGAAGCGCTCGTGGGACTAAGCTGGTGCCAGGCTCAGGCCTGTACAGAGGAGGGAAGGGGTTGGAGCACTGTTCCTGAATCAGGGAGAGCAGCTGGTCTGGGAGATGAATGGAGGAGGCACGACGCTGGGCCTCCAGGTGTTTCTCTGCCTCCCTGCCGGCATCTGAACCCCTCCCCACGATGTCCAACTCGTCCTCGAGGAAGAGGCCGGCTCCATTAGCGTAGCGTCGATTGATGACAGCACTGAAGCCACATGAGCACGTTTCTGTGCTGGAATACTGTGACTCCATGCCTGCGTCACTGATGTAGACTCCTGCATCCGCACCCTTGATATTCATGTTGCACACGCATACACAACAGCTGTCAAAGTTGCAGTCCTTGAACAGATTCATGGTCGAGTCGGAGAGGATGAGGGTCACATAAAGGCTATGTGCCTCGGGCACCGAAGGAGCCGTGGCTGGTTCCACTGAGCTGAGCGGTCTTAGAGTCGATGGGGTGGAGGCGGGCGAGTACAGGTCGGAATTGTCGTATTTTAGGGAGCCCTGGGCGCTTGCAGGGCCTCGGGGTGTGCGGGGTGTTCTGGGGGTTCTAGGAGTGGGCACTGAGAAACGCGGTGTGGCAGGTGATGGAAGGATGCCTGCCCCACCATTGCTCGGCGGGGCGCTGCTTGACTGGAAGGGGGTGTGAGTCTGAGGAGTGTATGTCTGTGTGTAGTCCTGCAGCTCCATAGCACTGCCATCACTGGTGATGTTACTGTTTAAAAAAATAAATAAATAAATAAAAAAGACAAACGTTGTCACAAAATGTTAACTGCAATAAAGTGACAGTGAACTTAAGTCACAAAATCCTAAAAAAGTGCAACAAATCTTGTTTTATACTCGAATAGATTTCAAAGTAAAATAGTTTTCAGAAATTTTTTTTTTCTATTTTAAGAAATCTTAACATGATAAATTTACTCAAAATATTGGCAGATAATTTTACTTCAGTTATGTATTTTTTTTTTATTTAAGTTTATTTTTGACAGATTTTTTTAAAGTGCAGTTCTACCATAAACATTCCTTATGAACTGCTTAGTGAACGTTGATGTTGCACCAGAGGTGAATAAAACAGTGGAATTAAACTGGCCATCGCTCACCTGTCCTTGTTAAGGAAGGACATGGCAGACACCGGCTGCATCATTTCCAGTTTACCCACAGTCCAGCTGGGCCTGTACACACACTCTTCCGGCAGCTTAAGAGATAGGAGGCACTGGCTGGGAAGTGTCTTTAGAGGAGCATACAGAGAGCAGCCCACAAACACCTGGCAGGACTCCGGCTTAAAGACAAAAGAGAAATCCTAAAAAGAAAAAGGAACAGGGTATGAGCACCGGTTTCATTACCTAGTGAAGGTCAACTGCCAAACATTCATGACTGCATTAATCAGGTTTACAAATTCCAGGTTATGTGTTAAAAGTTTAGAAATAATGAATAGGTCTTAGAAACACATTTGACATACGTTACAGCATTACAGAAGTTAAAGGTTTTATAAGTTAAATGTGAAACAAGACCACATGATTATCATCAAAGCATACGATTACTTAACTTTAAAACCACTTCATAAAAAAATAGGAAAAAGATTGGACTCAGTGCCAACAGTCAATGCCAGTCGAGAAGCGATGTAATCAATGATTAAGTGATCTATTTTGCCTTCTAAGGTCCTCTAAATTCAACCCATACGTGCAGAAAAACACACACACGTGCATGAAGTAAGCATATGTGCCAGAGTGATGGGCAATCCAGTATATGGCACAAAGTAAACAATTGGGGTTAAATGCCTTGTTCAAGGACACTTCAGCCATAGCACTTATTGAGACCGGATAATTAACTGTGGACATTCAGGTCTGGTTCCTTGACCACAAGCCTACGACTACCTATAATCAATGATAAAGGAGCTTCACCTTAATATAAAAATCAGGACTTGCTTTTCTGACAGGGCAGTATAAATTACAGTATGCAACCAGTTATCCAGCAAGATGGAATTAAAGTGGAATTGTGGGTCTTGAAAGGAAGGTTTCAAATCAGTGGAGGAAATTGGGACAGTGATCATCTGAAATGAGTTGCAAGAACTACTTGCTGTAAAGATCAATCACTATCTTAGTATTTAATCTCTGTGGCTGAACCAGTCAATTTACTATGGATGGAGTGACACGTTGTTTGTTGTTGCACTTTATACACGTGTGTATAATGCTGTGGGTAGAGAGCATGTTTTCAACAAAGTGTTGTTGGTATAATAACAAACATTGTATTTATAATAATTAATTTGTTCTTCCTTGCTAAATAATAATTTTCAGATTTTGGAGGGTTGTGCTTGAATGAATTAGAAACAAACAAGTTATTTTATTTGTTTTAACATCTAAATCAGCAAAATTTGGAGATCTGACCTTGATGTCCGACGGCTTTGGACTGCAGAAACCTTCCTCCACCTCCATTTTGAATGATCCACTGAGAGTCGATCCATCAGTCAATGGCAAGCCTGGTCCAGCTTCCACTGAACCGATCTCCCTACTGCCCATCATTGGTGAAAAGCCCATGTTGTGCTGCTCTAGAGATGGCGGTGTGGGGAACATCTGGTGGAGATCTGCTGAACCTGCACAACACACTTACTGTTATTCTGATGTGATGAAGACTTAAACAACTGCTTTATGACAGGAACTCAAATAGACCCACATGGTTTAGCAAAGTATTTTAAGACTAATTACAATTGAACTATGAAAATGTCTTCTTTTTATCATACATACTTATACACGAGAGGGTGTCTCCTACTACTGGTTTAGGCTCCTTGCCAGCAAATTTCTCTTCAGCTCCAATCCCAGTTCTCCTGGCTCCAGGCTGTTAGTGGGATGGGAAAATCAAAAAGCGTTATCAGATGCTTTAAACACACTCTGCATGCTGAAGTACAAGCATGGTTAAGGTCTTGTCACGCTGCAAGAATTTTAAGTAAGATGTCTAGACAGAACAGATTGCAGATGAGAAGCTACTATTAATCAAAACTTGCTTCCAAACTGATCAAAATAAAACACAGAGCGGGATTAAATGAACATGTTTTTACTGCTTAATCAACAAAAAAATATATAGAAAAAAAAACAACCAAAAACAGTTCAAAGACAAAAGTTGGTCGAATAACTAAATGAATGACTTGTTGAATGATTATGCAGAGGCCCCACTGACCGTAAGCTCATCCTCATCAGAATTAAAGATATTGTCCAGGTCATTGATCGACACGACAAGGTCAGTCACATGTATAAGGCTGGTAGATGGAAGAGGTTTACTGCAGGCTGAATCATGTGTTTCTGTGGTAAAAAGAACAATCAAGGTACACTGTTGTTGGCAAGATGTAGGCAGAAGTCAAATCTAAACTCTAACATTGACAAAAATGTATACAAACCATCAGGGGAGGAGGTGCTGCCATCATCTCTCTGAAAGTGGAGGGGGGGAAAAAAAGCTACATCAGGATTCCTTGCAAACCAAAAGCCATTCCATCATAAAAATACAGTTTTTATTTCACAGGTAACAAAGTAATGAACTTTGAGATAATAAAACACTATTTCACATCATAATGATGCAGGTTGTCTGCCATGAGCTACAGACGCCCAGTGAACATGCAAAGATTGGCAAATCATGTTAATTCTCAGGTTCTAGTAGATATTTCAGCTTATGATAGTGAAAATAATGTAAACACTGGATCTTGCACTGACTACATAAAAAGGAATTTACATACAGCTTATTTTTACAAACATGTCTTATTAAAGGCATTTCCACCAAGTTCTACCAGACTGACCTTAATCCTCTTGGCAGGCTCTGCTCCAGGCCTTTTTTCCTTATCAGTGATTGAGAACTCCTCATCGCCCTCTACAAATGCGTAGGGGTCCGCATCTGGCTCCTGCTCTCCTTCGCCCACAGACACAGAGAGATACTGGTTCTTTTTCTGAATGTACATCTTCATCCTCTCCTCAGATACTTTCAGTGGCATAGATGAGGAAGCCATCACCCTAAAAACAAAAACATTGTTATAGATCATAATTTAACGGCTTAACATTCCATATTAAGAAGAGAATTCGAATGATCTATAACACTGTTCATAAAAGAAACTATCATCCAAGCAAATTATATTATACAAGTAAGTGAATAAAACACTTTGGAATAATAAAACACGAAGCAACGCACATCTTCCATTTATATCGAACACAAATCCTATTTTCAGTAGAAGACACGTTTTAAATATGTAATAACTAAAATATGCAATTCATGTAAAAAAAGAGACTTAAAAAGTAATTCAATTTTTTTTTCATAATTAACTTATCCGTATTTTTATAAACACTGTATTAAAAAAAAACAACAAAAAATAAACTTGCATGTACCACCCCTGCAATGTATGTTTTGTGCAAAAGTCTAGACAGGGGCATGTTCACTCCTGGGTCTAATCACCTAGGAAAGGTGATTAAATTTAATTCAAACTTGATTTTAAAAGTAAAATTAAGAGGAATTTAATTTTACTTTTAAAATCAAGTTTGAATTAAATGTACTAGTTTTGCCAAATTGTATTGTATTGCATAACTGCAACATTTTCAAAATTTAAGACTACGAATAAAAATACTGAATGAGAATTTTGCCGCAATAGTTTTGTTTATATAAATTATTTCACAAACACCTGATAAAAAAAAATCAGGCTTGATTATATTACAGTGTAGCTCTTGTTTTATTAACTACTAACTTGTGGCGTTCTCTCATTTGTAAATCACTTTGGATTAAAGGGTCTGCTAAATGACTAAATGTAAATGTCAATATTGTGATATGCAGATTCTTTGAACCAAGATGCATCACACCATAATTTAATTTTTGGACACCAACAATCCTTTCCCCCCAAAATTAAGCTGCAACTTGGACCCATCTGACTACAGAACATGTTTCCACGGTCTTTTGATCCAGCTCAGATGCCTTTGAGCACAAAAAACTTGGCATCTCCATGCAAACCATGAATAAGGCTTTCTGTTAGCTTAATACAGTATCAAGAGACATCCAAGCCAATCACATCACATTCAGCAGTTTTTAGGTACCAAGACTTTGTTTACTCTTTCAGTATCCTTTCATATTATGAAGTGTAGATTGCCAAAATGTAATTTCTCTGCAATTTTGTCAGATGTAACATTTCTTGGACTAGCTGACATTACTTTCAAAAACTTTTGTACAAAGTACTAAAGCATGGCCCACTCTGCACAATTAATATCTTAGTAAACATTCCCTTTATATTCAATCTTAATGGATTTACCCCTTACTGGTTTTTACTGCTCACTGTGAACCTCTCAAAACAGTTTAACTATAATTCAAATTTTCATTCATTCATTATCTCCCGCTTATCCTCTATTAGGGTCGCGGTGGGGTTCCCCATGCCCATCCAGGGGAGAACGTCTCGGGCGCTGGGCGGATAGACCCAGGACAGGGTGCCAATCCATCGCTGGGCACACACTCACTCACACAGACACACTCTATAGGGGCAATTTTTGGAGAATTCAATTAACTTGATCCATGTTTTTGGACTGTGGAAGGAAACCGGAGAACCCGGAGGAAACCCACACAGACACGGGGAGAACATGGAAACTCCACCCAGATGGGGATTCGAACCGGGAATCCCTAGCGCTGAGAGGCGAACGTGCTAACCACTAAGCCACCGTGCCGCTAATTCTAATTTGTCTGTGTTATTTTGTATAGAATACAATGCATGTATTAATTTATATAAAAACAGTAACATTAGATGAAATTGCACTGTTTCATGTTGTCGGTTAAGTAAATATTCAAGTTAATCTCTCTCCCTCTCTCTGTGTGTGTGTGTTTTCAAAAAGTACATGGAAATAAACTTTAAGACAGGGACCCCTTTTTAAGTTTACATCTAACAGATTACCGAGGGGTAGAATTATTAGATAAGAATAAGTTTTGGTTTATACATTTTTGGCCTTTTTGAATGAGGTTTATGATGAACTACATAAGTGATGTATTGCTCAATTTTGTGTGAAAATAATATAATAAAAAAACATTGGATGAATATTCAAATTGTTGATTTGAAAAATCAACATGGATACAAGTCAATGACTCTGCAACTGGTGCCTCTATAAAACAGATTTAATTACGTTTAAACATTTTTCCTATAGAACTATTGCTCTGTAATAAGCTTACTCTGTGACTGAAGCAGTGGCATCCAGACTCTCTTGTTTCAGCTTGTCTAAAGGGAGCTGAGGTGGTGGCAGCTCTATGTTCCTCTTGCCAGGCAGCCTGAAGTAGCTCCAGGGGTTGTGGCTTGTGTCCTCGTTGGGGTTGATGGCTGAGCCCACATACACGGTGGGCTCCAGGGAGACCGGGTAGGCGGTAGTGTATTCCGAGCTCATTGGGTTGAAGGAAGCGTGGTCAGGACTTTTGGGAGGCAGCAAGCAGGGCTCTGAGGAAGGGGGAAAGAACTGTTGATGACGAGGGGTTGAAGAGCATTTCAGCTCTGCTGGGGTCTCCTCTTCTCGCTCACAAGGATGCGGGCTCAGCGGGGGAGGCTGAGGTGAGCCAGTCATGTCTCTAGACGATGTGTGTAGAGTTTGCGCTTTGCTAGTAGCCTCATCGCTGTGGTGGAGGGCACGGTAATGGCCACCCCGCTCCTCCGCCTCAAGGCTTAAATCCTCACTCACTGTGTTGCGGTGGTGAAAAGGCGTCTGGGGCCGCTTTTGTTGCTTTTCTGCCTTCTCTGGTTTGTCTACCACTTTGGGCTTGGAGGGCAACTGAGAGGGTTGACTGACAGAGAGGGGAACGGCGTTACCCACACGCTGCTTCGGATTCTTGTGTCTGGATCAAAGAAAGACAAAAAAAAAGGAACTTTCAGTTGTTTATTTTTAAAAAGGAAAGGTTTTTCCTCCACACAACCCTCAAGGTTTGTTCAATTCTCACCAATCAGGAAAGTTATATATTTGGATAATTAGTTGTAGATTTGATTTAAAAAAAAAAAAACACCACACACAAAGTGGTTTTGTAGATTCAACAGATTAAAATATAAAATTCTCTGGATCATCCCATTCAACAAAAATATAAACACATAAACATACTCAAAAGTTCAACAAAATATTAGGAATATTCAAAACTCAAGTCTCATGTCTCACTTTAACAGTTAATCCAGATTAATTGTTTAGAACCATAATCTTAAAAAGAGTCACCTAAAGTGAAGATATAAGTGAATATAGACAGAGAGATGTTTCTACTAATGCATTTCATTTACATGCTATCTGTGTGGTATAAGCAAATTGCACAAATGATGAGCAATAAAGCAGACAACATTTGACAGATTTTTAGATCCTTCATTAAATGGATCGTCAACGTGATTTTCACTTTGATTAATACAGACAATTTAAAATCTAGCCCAAAGCAAGCACTGTGACTAAAGCACACCTTTCCAGATAGTAAACTATTTATTTGATGTTTGTTTTAAACTGTTGACAGTATTAAGTATTTTCAGTATTCATATTCAGTTGTATTACTGAAATAATATAACATAAATCTTATGTAGTCAAGCCATCTGTGCATCTGTCCATCTATTTATCACGGTGCACCAAATTATCAGTAACCAAAATTTCAAATAATTTATACAGAAAAATAACATTTAATAAGACCAGGGCTGCACCTAATGATTAGTTTTCTATCGATTAACCCAACAATTTTTATTATTTTTTTCCCTTCAATTATTCGATTCATCAAAAAAAAAAACTATTACTCTAATGTAATTGTGTTTGGAATCTTAAAATAAAATGTAAAAAAAAAACAAAATCATTAAAAAAAAAAAATCTCCTTAGAAATATTGAAAAATAAAAACGTTTAATGTTGAAATATTTTCTTTAATCTAACACCGTGCTCTTCAGGGCACTATTGAAACACAAAGGTTCTTTAGCATTAACAGCTTCAACAAACATTAAATCTCAGCCGAAAGATATTTATTCATAATTTAATATAATATAAAGCACATTGACGGTGGAATATTTTAAAATTAGTCTTTTACTATTACTGAAATGACTAAATCAAAAATACTGGAGGTAAAAATGTATCTTTTTTTTTTCAAATACTTTAAATTATAAAATAATCAGGTAACGAGTAGCTTTTTGGTGAAAACAAACTGAATTATTTCTGCTTGAGAAGTAAACTAAATTTTGTGTAAACACAAAACGTGTCATCATCGACGATAAACAATTGTGCAAAGTTTCAGCATAATTGGATAATGGGAAGTGGCATTTAAAATAGCATTTGCAAACTTTATCAGACACACAGACAAACAGATGAAGCTAATATAGGGGTGGTAAAAAAAAAAAAGCACTGACTGCAATTTGAGGCAAATATGACATGAAATTTTATGGATATGGTATTAAGAAAATTTGCATGCATCTTCATAGGATAACGAGGAAACTGTAAGTAATGCACTACTAATAACGGAAACACGTTAGATGTGTTAAAGTCTTAAAATAATAGACCTAGACAAGAAAAGAAAAATGAGTAAGCAGAACCCACGTTGCTGTTTTACTGCGCAGACATCCTGGCGTGGATGTTTATGCTTTAAATGCTTGTGCATAGCAGTTGTACTGTTGTGGAAATCCATCTACACTTTGCAAATCTGACAGAGCACACCACTGTTGTGTTTTTGTGTGAAGTGATCCCACACTTAAGATGCAGGCAGTTGATCTTTAGCTGCTGCGCTCTGATTCTTCTTTCCGATAGGGCGCCACCATTTTTTTTGATGCAAGTTATGCCAATCGATGTATTATGGGAATTAATTATGCCGAGATAGTTGATGCGTTGCCCTAGCCCTGAATGATACTTTCACAATGTTTACTAGTATAATTTTTTTTTCACAGCGAGTCATTGAACATGGTAAAATCAATCAGTTTCTATTAAGTTTTAGGTTTGAGCTAATTGCTATTGCAAAAATTGCAGCAAACACATCGTCTTTGTGGATGTGTTAAATGTATTGCATACAGCAATTTTTCTATATTTTTGGGTTGCGAGGAAAATAAAAATACTTCATACTTTAATAGGTCACAGTGACAATTTGTAATTTTACTGGTTTCGGCCTGATTTTCATTTCAATGCATCACTGAAACATGTGAAATCCTCCTAAAATAAAAAAAAACTAAAATTTATTCAGGTTTACTGTCCTAAAGAACTTAACTAGAAATTATTGTACTTCCTTACAATGTCTCAATGTCAATGTCCAGCTTTTCACAGGGCTAGGTGGAGGTAAGTGAGATGAAGCAAAAACATGCATAAATGGCCAGATTAGCTGATGCCAACTCAGTGCCAAGATCCAGGTAGACTATTTTATTTTTTCCGAATAAAGGACGTCAAATATCTGTTTACAATTATCCATATAGACATGTAAAGTTGGAAATGTCTTAAGTATACAGGGATCTTTCAATGCATTGAACCCTTATGAAGTTAATGAGTCTCTATAATTACTCACCTTGAGCAGCCACACTGTGTTCTATGGTAGCGTTCTGCAAATTCCCAAGTATTTGTTTTGTCCAGTTCCTCATCACAAACACCATTGCTGACAGTTGAGAACATCCTCCTGCAAAAATCCAACCAAACACATAAAAAAATATAAAACTGCTCAGAATGCAAGTTTAAAAAATGATTAAAATAACATTTAAAATATTATAAAGTCTGGATAAAAGAAATGGAGGGTCTTACTTCTGGGCCCGGTTCACATTGTACTCCTGCCACACTGTTTCTACTAAATGACTGGCCAGCCTACGAGGACCTTTTCCACCATGATGACTAGTGCTGTCCATGCTGAAGCCATCTGGCCCTTGAGAAACTTTCACCCACCGCTGAGAAGAACGTGCTACTATACAAAAGATTGTAGTAGGAATAAAAATAAGGGTTTACTTCTGGTCTCACAATATGATTAGACATCAATGACTGATAAATCATCTAATCATTAAACAATCTATAAACTCATAAACAGGCAATTGTAAAATTTTATGTAAATTCAAATCATCTATTAAAGAACTACACATCAGTTCTTCACCACAAAAGTGGAAAGAAACCATGAATTTACTTGTTACTTCTATATTTAAAGTGGACAGAAATTAATCTCTTTGTTTTTGGGCTGCAGTTGTACCTTTCTGGCCTTCCTCAGGTGAGGTTGGAGGTGTGAGTGTAACAGAAGACAGGGCAGGCTCTCGGTGTGCTGTGTGACTGTGATGGGCACTGGAGGACAGCATGGTTCCAGTTGCGCTCGCTGTAGCCGGCGCCGGAATATCGGACTGGGCTACAAGCACCAAGCAGGCGGGGTACACCATTCTCACTCCGGCTAAGAGAGCAAAGCAATCATGTACATAAATGTACTTTCTCTATACTAAAACACTTCTCTCAGAAGTAGCTCTTTCAAATAATGTTGAGGGTATCTTACCAACAAGAACCTCCACTGCAGCCAAAGAGTCGTCTTCCCAGTCCAAGTCCTCTAACTTCTCTTCTGCAGTTTCCTTGGTGTTGGGGCTGATGGGGTAAAACTGCTTCCATTCTTCAATTAATTTCTGAGTTGGTGGATCAGAGAGTTTGAAGGACTGGCCTGTTAAGGTCCCGTTTAAGCCATATGGACTGAGAATGACTGGAAGGAAATAGAGCAGAGAACTGTACAATATCTGATTGCAAAAAGCAGACTGTAGCTGCAAAAGACACACATTTTTTTGTATTACAGTGATAAACCCTTTAAACAAAGTCACGGATGATACCACTACTTGTGAGTGCGTATAAGCCAGAGAATTGTCAGCGCTGTATGTCCCACTTTGTGGAATCAATTTAGAGAAACATGACAGTGGGGCAAGCATTTACTGTTTGTGTCACAAAGATGCCAACAGATCAGTTGCTTTTTAAGCTGATACAACAACTCAGATTAATGTTATTACACCTTTGCAGTAGATTGGAGCCTGTTATAGCTTAAACACCACAAGTTTTCTTCCACATGATTAAGGAGCATGCCTCTGAGAATATGTGCTTATTTAGAGCAAGAGCCAAGAGCATTTAAGAAGACCAACACTGATGTTGAAGTGAAATCCTGTGTGGGGAACAATGTTCCAATTCATCTCTATAGGTAATTGGTGGGGTTGATATGGCTCCATGTAGAGTTGCACAGAGAAACTCAAAGCTTACAATTATTGCATGAAAAAGGATGGCTGTGTACTTTTGGCCATTCACTATACACCAGATCATTAAAGGAACCTCTGAAATATCAACTCACTATTGCCAATTTTTCTTTTAACGTGTGTCAGCTAGAAGCCATTTTGAGCCAGATGTTTTAGAAACTGCAGTCATCTGTTAGAATTTCCATTGTTGTGAACATTCCTCATTAAAACATTTGGCAGCAGTAAGAGGAGAAACGAAAGCTGAGGGATTGAGCCTGTTTTGGTTGGAATCGACCAGAGCTACATTTGGCTAAGCCAACACACATAAATAGCTTTTATAACTGACTAATCCACCCTAAGGGAGGCAAATGATAAATGAGGACATGTGCATGTATTGTGGATGGGGCTGTCAGAGTTACCCCTCAGTCATTAAAGAGCAACAGAACAAACAACTTAATCTTCAGGACAGAGCTTATTCATGAAACATAAGAGTTAAATACAGGACGAGTTTGCCCTAAAATTAATAAATAAGGATTTGAAAAAGAAATTGAAACAAGACCCAAGCATCAAAAGATGGTGACATGGCTAAAGGCTGAAACTTTAGGAACTGAAATAAATCAACTTGAAACCCAGAGGTTTGCTAAATAAACACCAGCAAGAGGAAAGGAAGGTAATACGGTTGGCTGGAAAAGCCCCAAGATAATTGCTAGAAGCAGGACGGGGAGAGTCCCAGATGAACGAGCAAGATGCTGTAACTGTCATTACTCTGCCCTCAAGAACAGGGAAAAAACGTGTTTGCCAGCATCCTGCTATAGATCTAAAGGAGACAGCAAGAAGCTCCATAAAACATGAAGCCACATTTTCACACTGATTTATGCGCCACGGTGCTGAAGCACAACATCTCCAAACATCTGTGCTGTCTAATTTTACAAGGACATTGTTAATTAAAAGCCACATAGTTGAATTCGACAGATTTCAGGAACGGGATAACTTAACGAACCCCATGTTCTTAGCAACTTCGGGTCTTTAAAGGTTTGAAGGCTCAAGTTTATTTGCCAGCATTAACGAGTTTGGGCTATATGCTTAATAAAATGCATTACAAGTTTCTACATGAATAAACTAGGTAATTAAAGCTCTCACAGTAATTGAGTTGTTGCGTTTTAGACACCCTTGTTTTAAAGGTTTGAACAGCTGCTCACCGGTTTCAGATTTATTTGTTCAATTACAAGAAAAGCAGGAAAAACAATCAAGCACAAGGACAGCTCACAAAAGCATGCAACAATTAGATCAATAATTGATCACCTCATGGGCTGGGGCAGGAAGACCTGGCATATCAGAGTCTGTCTGAATCCAAATTTATTTCTGACACATGATCAAGTTTACACAGCTTCGACTGCAGCAAGTTATAGCAGTGTGTCATATCAATATGGCAGTGCTTGAAGTGACAGCAGTGTGAAGAATCAATGGTTCTCTTCATTGCTACAGTAAATTTGTCCGGCTGAGTGAAACCAGCAATGTCTAGTACTTGAGCAGAGCGATTTACAATGTGCACTGCAGGTGTGAAATGACTTTATCCCCTTACAAACTTGGGTGTTTGCCTCCAAGCTATGTCTTTAAATGTGTTTCCTCATGCAGAGAACAGTTTTCAGAGAACACTTAATGCCCCGTCTGAAAGGACGGGTAAACCAACGTGGCCGGAGCAGAGACCCAAGATTAGGCTCGGCGGTGGCGCTCACCTTGTACTGGGCTGCTGCTGTGCTGGGCCAGGGTCAGGTGCTCCTCACTCAGCAGGTAGACAGGCTGATGCTGGTTGATCTCCACACTGGTACACACATTGTTGTCTCCATGCAGGAAGAAGGTGAAGGAGCATGACAGATGTTCGCTTAAAAGCCAAAAGACAGACAAAACGTGATCAGACTATGAACAACATGCTGTGTGTAAAGCAAGAAGTACTCAAGAAGTGTGTGAACTTCAATAGTTAAATAAACCAAAAATAATGGCAATGCTTTCAAACCTTATCAATATACACTAAATGCACTGATCTGATAAGACATTTACTTGGAAATCATACTACGCAGCACAGCTTAATAAATAAAATAAAGGGTTACTCATTTGCAAGGACATCTCATAAGGACGGAACATTAAAAATATGAGAAGAAAAAAAGTGCAATTATTCATGATTCTTAATGTAAACAAAGTATGACTTGGTTATTCTTTATTTAAAAAAATAATAAATAAAAATAAATATTAATTAATTAATTAATTGAATTCTCAAAATTGCCCCGTTTAGAGTGTGTCTGTGTGAGTGAGTGTGTGCCCAGCGATGGATTGGCGCCCTGTCCTGGGTCTATCTGCCCAGCGCCCGAGATGTTCTCCCCTGGTTCTCCTAATAGAGGATAAGCGGGAGATAATGAATGAATGAATGAATATATATATATGTAAATAAAATAATTATAAAAATTATTTATAATAAAAATTAAAGACCATTATATATATATATATATATATATATATATATATATATATATATATATATATAATGTATATATATAAAGCACATCCAAATACATCCAAATACACACCTGCAGAATGTTATACACATTACAACCACTAAAACACTAAAAAGCAGCTGAAGGGGTTTGGATTTGAGGAGTGCCAGTGTGTTTTTTCCATTGTGACAACCTGATTCATGGGTATGTTTTCAGTGTCACGTGCAATAACCCAATCAGAGTGTTACTTGCTATTCCCTGCAGTTACAATGGTGCAGATAGTTAACAGGGCTTATTTCATATAGCAGATTTTTCTAAACTTGGAGCAAGTCTGTAGGATTTAGTTCTGAATGGGATTAAAAAAAAACTTGTATTTGAGAGGACAAATGTGTAACAAATACACACCCTTACCTATTAGTGAAATAGCTTTTTTAAAGCTAATTATAACAAATGTAAAACCAAGGTTGTAAAAACAAGGTTGGAGTGACTGTTGTGATGCCCCATCATTCTTTTACTGCAATGTCAATAGCATATTTTAAATACTAGCACTTGGTTACAAAATTGCAACAAATCCCATTTCTCATACAAACAGTGTGTTCATACTCAAATATATCCTGCACAGTCACAATGATAATCAAGACCATTATTCTAGGTGAAACTCAACACTCACCAGTTTGGTATGGCAGTGTGACCACACCCACAATCTACAGCTTGCAACACCACATGCAGACTCAAATATAATAGGTAATATGATAATTAAAATCAATATAGATTTATGTAAGCATCTTATATAAGTACCCCTGAAAAAAAGTCTGACTGATATTTAGGCAAAAACACATTACTGCAGTAGATGACTTATGTGCAATTTGTGGAGGTGTTAAACAACAATATCCCATTAACTTATCAGATTTAGGACTGAATTAAGATATACACATTTAACTGTGGATTTATTAAAAATGTATATTTATTTATACATCTTCTCAATTTCTATTTCTGTGTCTTACATATTTTTTGCTATTGCTAACTTAATTTCCCTATCAGAATCATTCTGAAGGGATAAATTTCTTATAGTTCAGTCTGTGCAACTCTTGGTCAAAGCCCTGTTTTTTTTTTTTCTTACTGAGAATAAGCCAACATCATAATAAAGAAAATCTACTTCAGTACATGAATAATAAAACTTAACTTACTAAATCTTACACATTGGAGGTAGGTAATAACTCGTTTAATATGTATTTGTATTGTAAGATGAATACATTATTTATGTAATATAAATATTATTTTAACACACTTTTAATAGAGCAGAAATTCCTTGTTTAGTTTTCTTTCAGTTACAATTCGCCACACCTGCTTCAGAGAATTCACTTCCTCAGAAGTGGTCAGATGCGATAATCAGTTTATCTGGAGTAGATACAACTGCTTTTCTTTTTAAGCTGTACATATAGAACAATGTCATAAAGTGAGATAAAGACATTACAATCAAGTTTAATTTTATTAGTTATTTTACTGTTGATTTATTAAATACACTGTTTCTACATGATTGGCAACCATGTGTGTGTGGTGTGGTAAAATTTTAAGGGAAAGCACAAAGGACCAATCAGCATACACATGTTTAAGGATTTAGACACACTCCCTCTATGAGAGCAGAATATGTTTAAGTTCACATGAGCACTCAGATAACTCCAGATATCTCTTGCATGCAAGCAGATAAAATCTGTGCAAGCTAACCATTCAATTTGCTTGCATTGAAAGTGCTCCTGACAGTTTAAATAATTACGTGAGCTTGAACAGACAAAACAATTAAACAGAATGCACACAAAAACATCCGTCATATGTTGTTTGTAAATTGAACAGTCCATGCTCGAGATGTATTGTTATAAAAATATATATATAATTAGCAAATATTCATCTCTCAAGCAGTGTCCATGTTCCTCTGCCGATGCAAAACTAGGGTATGCAAATCAAAACACCTGCTGATCAGCACATATATTCTTTTATTAATAAAATGCAGCACTTAAGCGACTTTGAGATCACATGCCACCAACAGAAGTCTGGTTCTCTCGAGAAGAACAAACAGGTCCTTTATGTAGGATGTCTGCAAACCCATTCCTCTTCTACACGCGTTCTTCCCACATTTTAAAACTAAATATTAAATCGCTCTAGTCATGAGGGGCGTATATATTATTTAATTCATTAGCATGGTCCCAAGCCAGAATAAATAGAAGAGTTACATCAGAAAAGGCAGCTGGTGCTTAACACCACCAAAGTAAACATGCAGATCTTTTTGTGGGGTCCCGTATTGTGAACAGTCAGTTAAATAATAAAAAATTTGAGTGATACTACACATACCACTATTTATAATAATATTAACAATAAAGCTTTTAGTGCTGTTTAACAGTTTGTGAACCTTTTAGCATTTGCTGTAATTTTGCATAGATTAGACCGAAAATCAGATTTAAGTCAAGAAAACTGATAACAAAAACACAATTTTGAATTTAATTAATAAAGGAAATTATTCAATTTTACATATGTGTCAAAATTATAAAAACCTTTAGGCTTAGCAGATAACTTCACAGTGAAATTAGAGTACAGCATTTTTCAATCTTTTGGATGTAAAAAAAAAGTTCCGAGTGGAGTTCTTCTAAAAGAATATTTGTCCATAAGATGGGTCTTAAAAGCAATTGGGACAGGCAGTGGAATAATGACCCCACACAAAAAGCTTACTTTACCAAAAAGGAAATTGTGTAAAGAAAAATTGTTGTTTTAGAATGGGCAAGAAAAAAATTCTGAACTCAATCCAACAGAAATGTTTTCAAAGGAGCTGAAGTCACCATGCAGGACTAAACATTAGGTTTATAAAACCCTATCAATTTATATTATCCGAAATGCTTATTAGTCAAAAGCACAACAAAATAAGCATTAATCCACACATAGGCATCATTAAAAACAATAAGGACATCATTCTCTGCTACTCAATTTTCAACTGGTGTAGTTACTATTGAGATGCTACATCAGTTTATTACAATGTAATTAACATTAGCCCGCAGTGCTTTAAAACAAGATGAACATATCTATAGTTCCAGTCATTTATTTCAAGTCAGGGTGTACAAGTATCCAACAGGAAACACGTGTCCACTTTCAAAAACTAAACCAAAACAATTTGGTGAAACTGACACTTCAGAATATCAGCTGCTTCTCTGCTACCGTCACAAGAAGTCATGGCTGATCAAATCAGAATTAATTTGCATAACGGACCATGCTGTTATTTTAAAGAAGTTCATCTGGTTGTCTCGTTTATAAGTCACTTTGGATAAATGCGTCTGCTATATGAATAAATGTAATGTTCACATGAGAGGAGGGGGGAGGGAAAAAAAAAAAAAAAAGGCACTGATATTTTTGATCTGGCTGCTTTGCAGGAACTAGTGCTGTTTTCAAATCAACACTGCTGTAGCTCTGTCCCTCAAGAATTCTCTTAAATAATTTCAATTTTCATTTAATCCACAAATTGATTTACTGGGTACATAATTATTTTTAATAGTAATTAATGTAACTTAATGTCTCATACTGTTATTGTTTATTTTCACTGTAACTTAATAATATCACTGCAGAACATGTGGAGACCCAAATTTGGGTTTTAAAATGTTAGGACAAGGACTTTATATATTGCATTATATTTGTACATTATGCATATTTGCATCATCAGCTTAAAATTGAAAGTTGCAGTTTTTATTATTAAATTAATAGTTAAAAATCAAATGACATTCAATTAATAAAACAATTCTCTTAAAGTACTAAAATAACTAAACTACCACTTACTGCTGTAAAAAAAGAAAATGGCATCAGAAAATTGTCATGTTACGGTAGTTATTAGGATGCAGTTCAGTTTTGAAGATCCAACAAGCAACAGACAATTTTAAAAATCCCAAAATAAAAGCAGCACAATAAACCTATTGAAGTGCCTGAAGTCGAACATAAAACTAAATGGAAGCAAAATACAGAGTTTGTTTCACAAAGCCAGCACCATACAGGAACAAAATGGTCAATTTTGCATTTACACCTTAAAAGCAGCTTTACCTCCGGGATGAACCACTTTAGTTGCAAGATTGATTTTTTTTCTAACACATATGGCTGATATCAGAATGCCCTCTAGATTAAATTATGCAGGCAACCCCTAATAATAATAAACTATATAAATAATGAACCATGTTGCACATGGTTGCTGATCCCAATATCTTAATTTTAAAGAAAGACATTGTTTTTAGTATTTCTTTTTTTTCATGTAAATCCCCTCGTAAAACAGTTTTATGCTCAAGAACACAAACCTGACGTGTTTTTTTTTTTTTTAAACACCCACTAGTATTTACTGCAGCAGCAGCGGTAATAGTAGCACCCTAACACGGGGTTGTGCCTGAGGGTAACATCTGCCATCACAGAATCTGAATCTTTCCTCACAGCCTGTGATACATACGAGATGGATTCTTGAAGTTTAAAATGTACCGCCCCACCTATTGTGAAGGCTGAGTCAGTACACAGGTAATAAGAGAGGACAGTGTGCATGCTGGGGGTGGGGGGGTGCATTCCTCATATATCTGCTGAGCATTCCGCTGTGTGTCATTAAGGCCTGCTACCAACTCAGCATTACAAACGCCACGCCGGCAGATGGCACTTCAAAGCCTGCATACAGCCCTGCAGTGTTTAACACAGTCTGACTTCACGCCACATTGTCTGTGTGCCACTTTACAGAAACCAACCCACTTCAAATAAACAGCCTGGAATTTAAATTACAGTGCACATTACAGAGATGAGGACCAAGAACTGACAGGAGAATGAAAGTAAAATACTGATCCTTGTCAACCTCTGTGCTAGAGAACCACAAAATGAACACAGCAAAGAACCATGCATATCTTTATAGGCAAAGTACAGCGTGGAGTCATATTTTCCAACATGCCTGTCCTTACCAGATACTGCGGCCCAGAAAACACACCCAGAGCAGGAAGCCAAGAGGCTATTTTTGACACATTGTCAAACGTAAACACAGTGCAACACCTCAGTCTGGTGGGAGCAAATTACCTTCTGCTGACTCAAGGCAAAACACTGAACATTGCTTCCTTATACAAATCAACCAGTCAGTGGTTTGCAACAACTCGCACTTTAACATGGCATTGGTTTAGATTTAGATTTTGCTGCACAGAAAGCATTTTGGCTGTCAGTATGATCAGAGAGGGTCCACAGAAGGTTTAAAAAAAAAAAACACACAATTTGGTTGTGGTAGTGACAATGTGTGACAGAGCAGCCTATGGATGTGGTTAAACACCGTGGAAAGAAAACAAAGCTAAAAAAAAAAACCAAAGAGAAGGACAAAAAAAATAAATAAATAAACAAACATCTTTAAAAAACAGTTATTTTTTCCAATAATACTGCAGGTTGCTTTACCTTTTGTTGATGGGCTTCTCATCCTTCTCATAGGGTTTGACGAACCACTTGCCAATCCGCACAAAGCAGCGGTTCATGAGACAGCGCTCCAGCAGGTTGTGGATAGCTTTAAAAAGAAGGGTGCGGCACTCGTAGGTCAGGCCGCTATCCCAAACACCGTCATCATTACCTAGAGAACAAAAAAAATTACACTAAATCAGTTGATGCATGACTGACTGAGCCACTAGTAATAGTGCTCAATGACTGCATGTCACATTTATTTAAATGCTGAACATGTGGTCATTTCAGCCTTTGCTAGTGTAACTTTTTGGCTTTCTTTCTATCAGTAAAAGTTTTGTTGACTTCACTCAAAACTTAGTACAGCAACTGTAGCTAAATGCAAAGAGCTGTAATAATGCAGTAGTCACATGAAAACATACTAGTGCTGGGTTATGATTTAAAACATTTTAACATCCATTTGCAAAGTTATTTTTCATATACATTTATGTCATAATATAGCCCCATGCAGGCCTTTAAACAAAATAAAGAATGCATTATGTTGTGTTATCTTGTACGGCGGCAGTGTGTCAACAATTAACGAACCAGCAGCAATATACTTTTAAATTGCACTTTAATTTATGTGTCCTTTTAAATCAGATATACAACACACTATAATCCAATGTTGATTTGTGCACATCATGTTATGAGGATGTATCAATTTCTAACTGGTATTAAAAGAACCAGATTCCATTTCCTTAACACACAATGTTTGACGTTTGCACAGGCATAAGGTAAATGTGGAATTAATGACTTTCCAGCTCTGTGTGCTACTCTTAATCTGGACTATTTTCCAAACTTAAATTTCTTTGTTCCAGACAATATTACTAGGGGAACAAGGTTCAAACCATTTGGATTTGTTAACAGAATAAACCTAAAGTGTGAAAACATCATTTAAATCCATCCATCCAACCATCATCTTCCACTTTATCCTTTTTTAGGGTCGCGGGGGTTCCTCATGCCCATCCAGGGGAGAACGTTTCGGGCGCTGGGCAGAAACACACAGGACAGGGCGCCAATCTATTGCCAGGCACATACTCACCCCCACACATACACACTCTACATGGGGCAATTTGGAGAATTCAATTGACTTGATCCATGTTTTTGGACTGTGGGAGGAAACTGGAGAACCCGGAGGAAACCCATGTAGAACATGGAAACTCAACCCAGATTGGGATTTGAACTTTGAACTGGGAATTTCTAGCGCAGAGGCGAGCGTGCTAACCACTAAGCCACCGTGCCGCCCATCATTTTTATTATTAAAATAAAAATAAAACAAAGCAAAATTCAACTTGTGGTTGAATGGTTGTACTGTCTCTGCTTTATTGCTAAGAAAGACAGAATTTGGTTTAAAATGTCACTTGACATTAAAAAAAATATAAAATAAAAAATGTTGATACCAGTTTGTGTTTAACCCTTATATTGGGAATATCGAACAAGCTCACATATATTATTCCCAAGTTTCTAACTAGACTCACAACATCATGGACTGCTATTGTAAGTTTGCAGCACAAAATGATCATGATGAAATATCATTAAAAATATATTTTATTATAAAATGCATGTACAAATTGACTATTGGAAGGTCTGAAATAGTTTCTACCAGAACTACTCACTTGTTGATTTCAGAGTCCTGTTTAAGCATTTACAGTTCATAACAAGAGATTAGGAGCTTACTGCGAACGGCAGCTAAAGGTCGACTTAAGTGCTTTATAGTCTCTGTAGCAGTACTGAGCATCACGATGGAGCTGTATATTCTTCATTCCTTAACCCACCATTAGCCACAGCTGCGCTCAGAAACATGATCCTTCTAGCAAGTGACAGCAAATACCCACAAGCTATTTACAAAAGTAAACCCTCTTCCCACTTTACAATATAGGCTACAGACTTGCATGTTGTTGCCTTTTACTCACCACTTTACAAAATATATTTCCTAAACTAAGATCTAGTGAAATCAAATTATGAAAAATAATCATCTTTTGGTGCCAGTCAGCAACAAGACCTTGAAATGGATCAATTTAGACAAGGCAACTTTGCTTCCAATCAGCTGGTAATGTTTACCATGAATATTCCTGGTTTGCCGTTAGACTTTAAAACATGTACTGCAGTTAAAATGATGATTATTAAAACTAATTTATCAAACCACCTTTTAAAACACTCTTACTTTTAGACCCTGCTCCTTAATAAGAAGCACCCTGCAGTCACTAAGGGAATAGTTTGAAAAAAAAAAAAAGGAGACAGACTTGTAGATCAATCTACAAATCTGAACCATGATAAACATATACAGTAAACATGTCTGCATTGCCACTGATCACTGTGCATAATGTGTTTGCTACAACAATAATTAAATGTGACAGGGAAGATTTTAATAAATTGATTACAGAGAAGAGGGGGTAAAGAAATGCAGCAAAATGCTGATGCCAGAAAGGCAGGGATGCAACATGCTTCCTGATCAGATAACCAACTTTAAACTGACACATAAACTGTCAAATTATTTGGCATTTCTGAAATATGACTGAGAAAACACTTGTTGAATTTAGGTTGTGATATGTACCCTGTATAATTTAGAGTAAGGGACATACCTCATCATCAGTGAATTTTGTTTTATTATTTAGTGCATCCATGCATTTTGAACAATTGAATGCCTAGAGAGAAGAGTTTGGGGAAAGTCCTGTCCAATATGACTGTGCCTCAGGGCATAAGGCAAGCTTTTGGTAAAGAAACTTGACTGTCCCTGACCCCAACTTCAGTGAATTGCTTTAGGATTAATTACAATGGAGTTGGCAATGTCCCATCCAACATCAGTGCCTGACCTCAAATATTCTCAGAGCCACGATCCAAAATGGCGCTGAATTCCTTACTAGATAAGTAGAAGCTGTTATAGCTGCAAAGAGAGAACCTAATAAAGGGATGTTATAAAAACTTCTTTGGGTGTTATGTACAGGTGCCCTAATATGATCAGTATAGCGTACCTCCTACTGAATTGTGACACTGACCTGCCCTCTAGTGGATCTTAATTTTAGTCCCTCAAATGTATTTTTGGTAAGGTCATATTTGTTTTGCTTTATTTAAAAAAAAAAAAAAAAAAAAAAAAAAACATAAAATCCAAGGCAATAATGGCTGCTTTATCAAACTCCATATGAAGGGCAGTGAGACCAAGTCAGGAAGTTAAATTTTAGACAAAAAAATATATGCAAATAAAGGCTATATTGCCTGTTGAGCCTCAAGGCTGTTCTTTTCAAAAACTGTACAGTTTGACTTTTTAAATGATCTTTGCCATTTAAAGAAGCTGTCAAGTAGAACACACAACTACAAACAAATAATGTGTTTAACTTGAAGAAATATAAACCGTGTTGAGTAAAGGTTTGTGCATCCAAGGATAATCTATAGGCCGGTCTTATAACGATTCTAATACACAGAGCTTCATGGTGAAGGTTTTAATGAAGTAGAACACTAAGTCTGTTTACAAAACTGTCTCGTTCACAACGCTCGTGTAAGGAGTGTCACCTGGCGCTTTAACCTCTCTGTGGTGCTACTTCTTACTTCATATCGATCACCACTGCTAAATGGTGGAATGATCGCCCTAACTCTGTCCGTATTGTTGAGACATTCAGCATCTTCCTAACTCATCTCTTCCAAAATCATTTGCTAGTTAAAATAAAAAAAAAAAGTTTAAAATTTTGAGGAAATTAAACCTGATTGTATAATAATCAGGAAAGATATTACTACATTGTAGCTGGTTCCTCCTTAAGTACTGCCTTGTGGTGTTTTCTCATTTGTAAGTTGCTTTGTATAAAGCACTTGCTAAATGACAATGGATCATTTGTACATTTCCATTACATTTCCAATCAGGGGGGCATTTAGTACCCATCAGCATGTACTTAGAATGTAGGCAGAAACCAAAGCAACCTATTTAGACAGAGGGAGGACATGAAGACTGCACACAGAAAGGACATTTGTTCACCCCACCAAGACTTGAACGTAGGGCCTTCTTAGTAAGGCAATTGCAACAACAACGACACCTTCGTTCAACCTTCGTGTAACTTAGCCAAATATTTTTTAAAAAGTCTATAAAAATGGCTTTAAATTTTAAATTTCAACTTTAAATTAGCTTTTTATGTACAAGGGGGGGGGGTATCATGACATTTAATCAGGGAGTCAAAACTTTTGCATAAGACTGAACATCATATCTGCATGATCGACCACTTGTAGGCATATAGTTAAAAGCTGTGCGTTAATTTCACATGCACAATTAAGTTGCTTGCCCTCTTACACATCATTATGAGGTACTGGTTAAAGGCACATAATATTATCATTATTCTGATAGCAAAATGACATTAAATGAAAACTGCAAATAATATGATAATTAAATGTGCTGCGTGTTTTAACTCATTTCACTTCGGTCAGTACTATTAGCTGTTGTAATAGTGAGCTGTGCACGTCTGGATTCTGCAGCACGGTAAAGCAAATCGCTCACTCTCTCCCCTTCGCTGGCACTCGTTTGAGCTGAACTTTACCTTGCGGTGGGCATCACTGATATAACTGCTCTTTTCAGCTTGACCTACATTTTTTTTAATGACGATTGTGACGTCACGTGACTGCTGTCCATCACACAATGCATTCAGTGCAGTGATCCAGGCCCCAAAGAGTTTGCCAGGCAGTCTGCCAGGGTAATGCTGCGCTTTACCACAACTAATTGTTAGTTTTTACAATTACAGAGTTGTTCTACACTTTTAATATTAAGTATTTATTTGCATTACAAGCACATAGAAGTTTAGAACTAAAAATTTTTCATCACCACCAGCCAAGTACCTTCCAACGCCAATAGTGAGAGCATCTTATATTGCCACTTCGTCCAGACTACAAAACCGGGACTGTAAAAAGGGTTGTAAATAGTCTTTATGATTCAGTTTCATGCTAGCATGAAAGCATTACTTAATATTTTACAATTTCTGTGCCATTTCACAATAAATTAAAATGCACAACGTTGCAGGTGACACGAACACTTCTCCTGTGCATGAAAACCTAAATGCTGCAAAGGCTTTAACATCCGTTATAATTATTTCATAAAGAAACATCTGTGGATTCTGCCTCAGTTTTAATTAAATTATCCAGACAAAGAAACCTAAACCAGATATGGTTTTGAGTTATGACATGTGCTACCATTGGAACAGGAAACAGGTGCTTGTTTGACCTCAAAAGTTGACAGTGACTGTAGTCTTAACTGACTATCTGAGGCATTTTGTACATCAGGGAAAGAGTGGAAAAACTTTTAAAATAAACACAGGATCTGTGTATTAGGCCTTAATCAAAGAACTAAAAGCTACCCAATCATTTATTCCCCAAAGCACTGAAAACATCTGAACTCGGACTGTGCTGTTATGACAGCCGATGTGCTCACGCTGCTGGACTAAAGAATAAAAAGTGGATGGTTCATTGAACAGCAGTTTGCTGCTGATGGGCTCTTAAGCAAGGTTCTTTACTCAGAGTTGTTTAGAGCATTTTGTATAATGAAACTGAAACATACATAAGGCATGTGAAACAGGTATTAATTGTGCAACAGAAATCTAAAACTTTAAATGAAGGAACTGAGATCAGAATAAAACCTACAGCATTTTTCTGCTCTGACTTTGTGGCACAGCCATTTTATCACAATTTAAACTTTTGTTGTTCAAAAAAACTTTTTTTCTCTAGTCATATCCTAATTAGGATCACAAACAGCAGTGCAGGGAAACAACCTGGATGTCCGTATATTATAGGACAAACAAAAACATGCATTCACACACAATGAAATCTAAGTTGCATCTAAGAAAAAAATCTAAGAGCAAGTTGACTACTTCCTTTACCCAAGAGCATGCGTTTGGATGGTGGGTGGAACATGCAAATGACACATACATTAAGGTTTGTTATCGCCCACCTGGAAATGGACCCTAGGACCTTGTTGTTGTAAGGCTGTGTAATTATCCACTGCATCACAATGCAGCTACCAAGTTAACCATATGATTTTAGCCTAAATTTAAAAACACTGGCTAAAATAACTTTGACATGAAACTTTACTTTCTTTAGCAGCTATTGGTTTAAGCAGGCTGACGACACTGCAGCTACGATTGATGAAAAACTGACTGTAAGCAAAAAACTAATACCAATATCAATCACCTTCACCAAGATATCATTAGAACAAAATGTAAAACCTACAAGTAGTCCTGGGCATTTGAGCTGTACGGCTGGCTTCTACACACTGCTGTCATGGACTCACCTCTTATGGAAGCGACTTTAGTACTCAATTTGATTATTGAATTGTAGAAAAATGGTGCTTTAAGACTGGCAAATAATCCAGAGATCAAAAGGAAAACCTACATGCATTATTTTTACCTTATGTTATTGATGTTCCCTTTAAAAGTTTGAATACATTTCAAAAGGAAGCTAAAACTGGCTATCTATCAATTGCTGCTTACATGTGCATGTCAAGCAACTCAATGCAAAAAGTATGCAAAGCCTGGTAACTTTGTAGGTCCAAGTGCCAACTAGGATGGTGCTTTGCTCTGACCCAGTGCAGGTCTAGGTAGGTGAAGCTTCTGAAAATAGAGCAGACACTTACTTGAGAGTTCATGGTGGATCAGCTCGGCAAAGTTTGGATCATCACCCCACCAGAAGAGCCAGAGCTCACGGCGTCCAGGAGTCTGGTGCCGCCGCCACACGCTTAGCACGTCTGCCTTTAGGCACCGGCTGAAGCTACACAGGATGGGGTCCTCCTCGGTCACAGGGAAGACGATGGGTGAAGATGAGGGGCCCTGCCACACAAAGCACTTCCATTTGATGCCCGTGAGGTCAGCCTGGGGTCAAGAAAGAGAGAGGGTTAGGACAAAACTGTAGCCTAGTAAACCACATCCTGGTTATTAATGAAGATACAACATTGATTCCACAGACAAAGGCTTTACCCAGTAACTAACGTGACTGTAACGTCTTGATTAAGTATGGGCCTAAAAGCAGAATGAATTGTTGCTGCAACCTTGGTCAGATTCATTCAAACAGACCAAAATATGACACTAATGACTGGCTTTGCATCCGCAAGGCAAGTTGAAGTTGACTATAAGCATGTAATACAACAAGTTACCAGAAAAAACATACAATGAAGGAGGAAAGACAAAATAATCTGATGTTAAAGATGCTTCTTCCTGCTATTAATGCCTTCCACTGTCTGCCACACTGCGACTCACTAACAGCCACTAAACATGGTATTAAATCCAGTTATACCAAGCAGTCTGACTGGAAGAGCTGTCAATTACATTCAGGAAATACTTCACTCTCTGTGCAATAATATATTTCCTTTTTTTACTGTAAGGCTGTAAACACTGGAATCCTTTTGTAAATATTGCAGCAATTCCTTACATTTGTACACAAAGCAGGGCACTAATGAGGCATGCGAGAAAAAAAAAACATATTCACAGGAGAGCTGTTAGGTATCCAAGTAGAGTGATCATGAAGTAAACAATAAAGTAGTGCTGCTCCAAAGAGCAGAGTTTGGTCTCTGAATGGATTATTTACAGCAACTCTAACTTTTAAAATCAATTGCATTAGGGCAGGACATTTTTCTAAATATTAAAAACATACCACCCCAAATAAAAGAAACATTTAGTGGCAAACTATTTAGTCCAACGATGTACATGAAGCAAAATAAAACAAATCTGACAATCTTCATTTAAACCAGAAACTGTCAAATTATGTGGGTAAACACAAATCACAAGCATCTTTCTACATTCAAAAGTGCTCGCTCACCTTCACACGACAGCTGTATGCTTCACAGTAGAGTACCTACTCCATCAAAACACTACAATCAGTCAGTCCTATAATCTGGACTGCCTTTGCTTGCTCTTTTCTTTTCTAGTGATTTAACCGTTAACACTATTCCATTACACTGTGCTCCATCTACCCATCAATGATAAACTGAGAGGGCATTCTGCACTATGACTGGATAACATATCAATATTTCTCATGACAAAAGCATTGCGATATAGTTTTCTGAGGACATTAACATGCATGTGATTACGAAAAGATGAGATAAGTGCTTGATATAATGCAGAGCACTGTGTTAAATGCTGAATAATTATAAACGTATTCAGTCTGTGATCCAACTGTTCTAATAATAGAAAAGCTATAAATTGTGACAGATGGTGTTGTGGATGATGGAGAAGTCTCATGATATCACACTCCTCACATATGCCATGTTTATCAGGGACATGATGTTAAAACTTTTCGTAACTAATCAGTAATGTTCACACGGCATATATTACAGCAGAGTAAAGAAAACCGATTACTCCACTTAAAACATCTCAGCCGAATGATGGGTCTCAAGACTAAATCTGATGAAACAACTCATCAACTTTTAGGAACTAATGCTACTGAAGAAATATCAGAGAAGCAACTTCATACTTGATTGGTTACATTATGCAGGTCAAAAGATTGCAAATTGTAAACATAACTTACTTACTTCTAATTATTCACTGCAAGAGTAATGGTGCTTAAAGTTATTTAAATATTTTACCACCTCAACACATTTATACCACTTTACTTAAATTAGGATTCAAAAAAAAAAAATTCATTCTTTATACTGCTACTAAAATATCACACAAGATTCAAGTCCTGCATTACCCGGTCAGAGTTTATTTGGCAATAAGGACCTTTCTGTGGTAAATTATCCATTTACCAAAATAACTATTTAACAACAGGCAGGCATTTTATTAATTATTAATTTAATTAATCCCTTTTGTGCTAAAAAAAACAAAACAAAACTATGAGCTCAAATTCAATTATTCAAATTCATAAAAAGGTTTAATACAAACCTTTTACAGACTGAACTAACTTGAAATGCATTTTATGTTGTTTTTTTATATGAATTTGTTATTCATTTAGAAATGTAATAAGTTAACTCTTATGTTAACTGATTAATTATTTATAAACAATTTATTTGTATTAGTCATACAATTTTTCGGTCTTATTTATTATTAAATCGTGTTAAATTTTTTTTTTTGTTATTTGATTTTAACCTCGCAGTCTTTCAAGATCTAACGTGAGTCCTGAATTGTGTGTCATCTTAACCGTATGTGCACGACTTAATGGTGGTGTTTAGCTTCTTCGTGCCATGACAGCTGCTGAGGTTATTATATCACTTAGGGAATTAAAAATGATTATTTGGGGGGGGGGTGTGAACCAAGCTAACAGAAGTCCATATACTTATTAAAACTTCTGTATGCAAACAGACACTACACTTGAACACTTAAATCCGTTTGGGTTTGTGATGTTTACAGATCTTGTATTTAGTTCAAATGAGGTCTTCATACGAGACAAACTACATTCCTCACTGGCTTCATAAAGGATAGTTAAGTAAGCTACTGTTGTCCAATAACAATAACAAACCTTTAACCCCAGTACAATTGGTTCCATTTGCACAGTTAAAGTTAAAGTGACTAAAATCTGATTTTCTGTTCTAATATAGCTCAAATCTAAAATGAAATCAAATTTTAATAGCTGTGTGAACATATCAAATCTGATCTTTTCAAATCAAATTCGAGTCACTTTAACAAGTGGTTTTAAGGCCAATATGCATTCGATTTGTGGCTATGCGTCAAAAACAGTCTAATTGTAATTTATGTGACTTTTTCCCTAAACTCATATGCATTGCACACAGATTGTACTCAAGTCTTGGAGGAGCAAAAGCTGCCATCTTGCTCTTTCCTCCTTCACAACCTGATCATGTTTAGCTGACAAATGGTTTGCCAACCTGCAAAATATAACGTGCTGCATATACAAGCTTCTAGCATGTCCATTTGGAGGGGTTGGCTGTTTTTATGACGTATTTTGACGAAGTGTTGGAGAGATACAATTGTCTTATGACAAAGAGTGCATGTGTGAAGTCTCAGAGACCACGTGTTCACATTAAAGAAAAACACAGGTTTCTTGCTTAAATAAATGAACCATCCAGAATGGCAAATCAGACCTAAGCAGAATATCTAAAATAAACAATAAGACTTGTAACATGAATGAAGAGTAAACCACAACCCACGTTCGTCTTAACTGCTTATGGCACTCAACAAGAAAAAACTTGGTGCATACCTAGCAGACATGTCTGTTACAGTCAGTTTAAATTTGAGTAACTACAGCTTTGATTGAACATAGGATTAATAAAATTGACATCTAAATTTTACAGCAAACATGAGAACATGTCCAATTAAACTAAAATAATATAAACTGGATGATACTTGCTAAAATGATTAGGGCTATTCAAATGGTTATCTTCAGATCCAGAACATACCATTAAATTGAACAGAAATAATATTTTATTAAAGCACTACAGTAACACTTTTCACCACTCACCAAAAGAAAACTACACTATAAAGACATTTCTATGAGTGATCATAAGCCCTGTCGATCATGTGAAAATAGATTAATCATATAATCAGTGAGTAACAGGAAATAACAAAATCATAGCTAAAATGTGCTGTGCAATGAGATGCTACATGCATAAGGTGCACATGGTAAATTTGCCACTTAGTGTTAAACTGAGTAAAGGTTAAAAAGAAAAAAAGTGACAAATAGGAAATGGGTCAAATTATTTGCGTTGGTGGCTGCAAATTGGTTTGATCCCACATGACACACGGTTTGATCTTCTGAGTGGGGAAGATAAACAGAAGCAAAAGAAGCTAATCGCTAGATCCTATATACACTACCTAAGTCTAACTGGTTTGTTTTGATTATAGCGTTACAAGAGTTGACGAGAAACTCATTGAGCACTCAGGTTCAGAGGGTCATCTGGGTTGTCTGTGACAGAGTCAGGAGGCAGTCAAAAGCCCTCTCTCTGAGCACACACTCCAAGTGTGAGATGCTAAAGTATCCAAAAACACTTGTAAATCTTGTGTATTTACATGTTAGTGTTAACCAGCTACCATTAAGCCTTTTGATAATGCCCCTGGCAGCTAAAATAACGAGGTCTGCTGGAGTCTGAATGGCACAGGTCCATGGTGTATGGTTATATTTATGGGAAACTAATTGAGTGAAAGCATTTTTGTTCAAGACACGTACATGAATGCAAAACCAGAAAATAGGTCGCACTCAATTTATGCTTCGCCCTTTACAACTTCTTGTCTTTATGCTGGCCAAGTGACAATTTAATACCAACGGCTTCTTTAATCAGAAAGACATAAACTGTTAACTTGATTAACTTTCAACTTATTGTGCAACCGTTGTGAAAGTGATTTCCCCAACCAGCGTATACAAGTCCACAAAATATTGCACCGATTAACCAAAAGCACCAATGTATTAGTTAGTGGATTGGCGCTAAATCTGCTCCGAGCACAGGAGTGTTCATATTTCTGTACTATTTGCCTCTCACATCTACAACAGAATGCGCTCCACTGATCGCCATGTAGTAAACTCCATGGAGTTGTGACATTGTTTACTAGCTATATAGCAATACCGGATCGGCCACGACAAGTTTCCCCACGACAAAAAGGGCAGGCTAAAAACAAGCACATAAAAATCAGCACATGCGAATCGGGTAGCAGGGTTTATTTGGGGAGTTGCACAGTGAATTAATTGTTCAGACTGAAGCGAGCAGCTCAACAGGCCTGGGCCGCTACACAGGACGGGGCTATGTAGCTTTAGCTTGTAGCTGGCTTAAAGCTCTTACCAGACAGAAGAGGTTGGAGTAGCAATCCTCCAGACTGGCCCCGTTCGGTACGAAACACGAACTCATCCTCAAAGCGAGGCCGATCTCTCCATCATTTCATAGCACACGAACAGATCGGAGGGCTGCGAGCGAAGGTTTTGTGGAGCCCGACCTCCCGCAGACCAGCTAACGAAACGAAGCAGCCGTCAGGAGCGAGAGGCGAGTTGAGCTACCAGCGAGCTAACTCTCCGAATCCTCTTCTCTTCTCTTGTTGAACTCGCCTACATCGGTTGGGCGAAACGAAAAGGCCCCGCTGCAATAACGCGCGAAACGCCGCCGCGGCTCGGTTAAAAGTGCGTTACGCAGCGCTCATGCTGCACAGCATCAGCTAAAAGCGAGATTAATTATGTCGTTGGAGGTAATTCACCCATCCCCCCCTCACTTAGCATCGGAGTACCTGGACGGCTAGCGCCAGCTAACAGGCTAGCGAACGTTAGCGAGCCAACTAAGCGACTGGCAGCCAGGTCCAGTTTAAAAAAAGAGTTCAGTGCTTTTCAAAGGAAAAAAAAAGCTCGTCCGTCTTCGCGCGATAACCTACACATTGGGCAACGTTCGCGAACTAGCATTTAAAAGGCAAAAACGAAGTAAACGACGGCGCGCTGGCGGCTCGCTCAGCAGCGCTGTTTTTCTCAGTTTGAGCAGCTACATGGGTCTCTCCTTTAATGGCGGCCACACGGACAAACTCTAGCTCTCCTCTCCGCTCCGGCTGGGAGTCAACTAAGGGAAAAACGAATCGATTCCGGAATCGATGGCTTTTTGCAGAATAAAGGCCACCGCGACGAATTGCGAGTCGATTCCAAGACAGAGCCGTTCTCCATATTTAACTTTCTTAAGCGAGATATTGTCATTTATAGGCTTTAAGTCAGGCTTCTGTATTCCTTAATCGCCATTAAAAACTCATTTCAAAGGAAAAAAGGGAGCAAAACGCCTACAACTGTGAAGCTATTTAGCAAACAAATCAACAAAGTGATATCTCAATCCATCATCAAATCAAAGCTATATCAGTAAAAATAAAAACAACATTCGCTTTTTAAAAGGATAAATGACTTATTTCAAAATAAAAGCCTGATGGAATAAACTATTATGTTTAATTGGTGCAAAAATTCTGAATATTCATTTTTTTTACTTTATCACTTTTAAAAGATCTACAGATGCTCAGCTAGTCAGTTAATGCAAGATATACGTGTACTTCAGTTGAGCTTGATGCATGTGTTAAAAAGGGGCCTAAACAGAAAAATTGATCCAGACTAGGTTATCCAAGCCAATTTAACTGTGAACAGCATAGAAGATGTAGTCATTTATTTAATAATTCATTCTTTTGTTTGCCATTTTTCATTATTAGGGTCATGAAAAAGCCAGATTCCCTACCAGCAGTTATAGAATGAAAGGCAGGGGAAACATTTGCCACACAGAAAGTTCCACCAAGGAGCAAATGATGAGCACCGGAGTGCGTTTTCCTAGATTTTGCTGAATTTCTAACCACCGATTTGTTCCTAGGAGTAGGAAAGGAAAATAATAAATATCATTTACTTATTAGCCACTTGGTAATGTAAGTCCCAGTTTTTAAAATCACTGTCCAGGTTCAAATCCCAATATGGGTGCAGTTTCCATGTTCTCCTCCCATACTGTATGTATGTATATATATATATATATATATATATATATATATATATATATATATATATATATATATATATATATATATATATATATATATACCCAAATATCACCCAAAAAACATTGTTTTTGGACTGTGGGAGGACAGTATACAGTTCACCATATCATGAAAACAATGATATACATAAATTTCAAGGGGAAATATTGCTGTTGAATATAGAGAATGCGTCTGATGACACTTCAGTTGTTATTGTTTAAGAAATTGTCATACTATTATAATGTACATAACTACATAAAGTCAGGAGTACATTGCAAAGTCATTGACAACACATTCTGCTGTTGCATTAAGAAATGTTCCATGAAACCTGTTTTTATGCAAAGAGAAGGGCATGCATTCATTCTGCACAGAAAGGTCTTAAAGTAATCTAAAATGGATTAAAAGACAGTGGAATTCAAGCTTTGGCTATTATTTGAGGGAAAAAAACAGATATTGGATTTTGTATGCCTAAGGTGAAAAAGACCACCCAGACTGATGTGGTAAAAGAGCAAAAAATAAGGAATGAGGGTACAGCAGTGTCCACGGTATGGGTGATCTGTATATGTAGAGGTAACGTTGGCTTATATTCATAGTTTGGAGAAAATTATGGTGTCTTATTTTTTCCTAGACATTTTAAGTCTATATCACCAGGACAATGCAAGCTTTATGCTGCATGAGTTACAACAGTGGCTTTGTATACACAAAGTGTGTGTGATAACTGGCCTGCTGCTAGTCCAGATATGTATCCTATTGAAAATGCATGGTGCATCAAGAAGTGAAGAATTTGGCATGTGTTGAAGGCATCAATTGTAAAATTTGTTCATATTTAAAAACACTGAAATACCATCATAGTCATTTCTGTTTAAAAATTTAAAGAAACAAATTATACATTTCAAATTGTATTGTTTAGTGTTTTATCTATTGGTTGTTTCAATTATATATATATATATATATATATATATATATATATATATATATATATATATATATATATATATATATATATATATATATATAGGCGGCACGGTGGTGTAGTGGTTAGCACGTTCGCCTCTCAGCGCTAGGGATTCCCGGTTCGAATCCCCATCTGGGTGGAGTTTCCATGTTCTCCCCGTGTCTGCGTGGGTTTCCTCCGGGTTCTCCGGTTTCCTCCCACAGTCCAAAAACATGGATCAAGTTAATTGAATCCTCAAAATTGCCCCATTTAGAGTGTGTCTGTGTGAGTGAGTGTGTACATGGATCAAGTTAATTGAATCCTCAAAATTGCCCCATTTAGAGTGTGTCTGTGTGAGTGAGTGTGTGCCCAGCGATGGATTGGCGCCCTGTCCTGGGTCCATCTGCCCAGCGCCCGAGACGTTCTCCCCTGGATGGGCATGGGGAACCCCACCGCGACCCTAATAGAGGATAGGCGGGAGATAATGAATGAATGAATATATATATATATATATATATATATATATATATATATATATATATATATATAAATACATTGTTTTACACAACTTAATTAATAATGCATATCAGCTTTGGATTAAATAAACTTAAAACGTGCAAACTGCCGCAAAGACTGGACACCTTCCAGCTATAAACAATTAAATTGATGGATGTTTAAATATAACTCAAATATAATAATATAGTCAGCAATATCTGATAGAAAAGGTGATCATTTCTTATTACAGATGAAAAATTCTACAAGTACCATTACTTTTTAAATAGATTTTGTTGTTTTGTTGATTCAGAGGGGGAAAAATGGGAAGATTCACCCAGGACAGGGCTCCGATCTAGCACTGGGCACACACTAACTCACGCACACACACACAAACACACACAAACACACACTATATGGGGTAATTTAGAGCATTCAATTTACCTTGAACCATGTTTTTATACCGTGAGAGGAAACCCGGAGGAAACTCATGCAGACGCAGGGAGAACATGGAAACTCCACCTAGATTTGGAACCTGGAATCCCCAACGCTGAGAGGTGATCATGCTAAACACTAACACTAAGGTACCTGACTATGATTAATAATTATATTTATTTGTTCATATGTCTCCTGTTTTTCTCCAGTGTTTTTTGGTTTCCTAGATCTCTTAAAAGCCAGGCTAGTTTAGTGTTTTAACAAAATGTGGACTTACAGTCTGTATATCTAAGACAGTTATAAGATAACAAGGTTCATATCTGGGGAAGGATATTACGTAATTAAAAAAAATACTGAGGAATTTGAACTTAGTGTTTATAGTATTTATTCAAGTGAAACCATACATATTATTGTTAATAAAGTACATGTCTCATATTGTTTTATGTATTTTCTTTTCTGGTTTACAAGTAAAGCCATGGATTCTGCTACCAACGTGTGAATTTAAAGATAACTGTATCATATGGGCCAGGAATGTAACATCCAACACCTAGAAAAGATAAAAGTAAAAATGGGAATTAGTGTATAATTATAATTTAAATTTTACGCAAATTATTATACATGAAATAAAAAAATGAATATATATATATATATATATATATATATATATATATATATATATATATATATATAATGTATATACTGACCAACATCTGGCCTAACAATGGTACCATTTTGCAGTTTTACAAGAAGCTCCCAATATGTGTGATCGTCATCATTTCCTGGCTTTCCATTCACACTCTCAAGAAAAGGACCGTAGTTTGGATCCTCTTTGATTGTAAATCTATGTAGAAAATATTATACTAAATTAAAGGTAATGGAATAGATTTTTAGTGTTAAATTATGCTCAGATGGCAGTTTTTAGTTAATACACTGTATAATAAAAATATAAAACATAATATAGTACACATAAAATCGAATATAAAGTGAAATATGGGGCACATTTTTACTTTACAAAAGGGTATACAAATAACAGACATAGCCATGACTCCTGAGCTTTACTATGCACAGTTTATATTAAGAGCATAATAACAGCGAGCTGAATATGAGGCATGCCTAAGCACAGGCTTCATTGTCACAGGAAAAGCCTTACTTAAACCCAATGTTGGCAGCCTGGATCCTCTTCATAGCACCAAGAAGAATTCCTCTGTATGGAATCTCTGTGGTGAAGGTGTTATTCTCTTGATTGGTGAGGGAATTGTATACAATAAGGGAAATTGGATAGGGCTTCTTAATTTCTAAAAACAGGTTGTTGGATGAAAAATGAAAAACAAGATATTTAATTTTATATTTTAAAATGTAAACAAGTTTGAAAATTCTGCTTTTATGAAAGACCTTTAATATCTAAAATGTAATAAGTGGAATTGCATAATTGGAAATGTGATTGGAAAAGTTCTCACCTGAAGTAATGACTAAAGGAACCAAAAGGCATGACAGCATGAGTACAGAGAAAAGAGCTGCTCCTTTGAACGTCATCTTGAAACCTTTTGGCTCCGAGCTGTGAAGGTGATATTTGCTGCTACAGTGCAGGCTTATATACTGTACAGTTTTCTGTGACTGTACCACATGATCCTGCATACCTTGCTTCATATCTGCTTATCAGAGCTGTTGTTCAATAGTAATGTTTACTTTACATTTACCACAATGTCACATTTAAACTTTGATAACACAGTTAACACAGTATATTGTTAGTTCTGAAAGTTTAAGCAGTTTATTGCTGCATGAAGTTTAGTTTAAATGGAATAACTTCAAAGGATTTATTACCTACATACCAACCCCTTTCTTTTTCGACTTTGTACGAGCTTGTGATGTTTCCTGTAAACAGTGTAAATGTGAAATACGTAGTGTATATAAATATCTGCAGAGTTCCCGAAAAGAAAGTATGTCAAATGTCGTGGTAATCAGTTGGATTTGTATAGTAAACACTCACACACACACACACACACACACAAACACACACCTTTATTCATAAGATAAGTATTAAAAATATATTTAATAGCTATTTTAAAACACATTTTAGAGTAAATGTAGTAATATATTTTATTCATTATTTTAAGTTACGGGCAGTATGGTGCCTCAGTGTTTAGCATGTCCTCCTCTCAGCACTGAAGATACAGGTTCAAATCCTGATTTGGTTGGAGGTTCCATGTCAGCGTGGGTTTTCTCCATGTTCTCCGGTTTTGTCCCACAGTCTAAAAACATGGATTCAAAGATAAAATGGTTGCTCTAAATTGCCCCATATAGTGTGTGTGTGTGTGTGTGTGTGTAGTGCGTAGTGCGTAGTGATAGATTAGCACCCTGTCCTGGGTGTATATGCCCAGCACACATGACCCTAGTAGAGGATTAAGCATAAGATAAAGGATAGGTGAATTTTAGGTTGCATTCTGAAAATTCAGACTGTTTTTAATTGCCAGTACCTTCACCAACATTATGCAGGTTTAATATTATAATAAAGTGCCGTTAAGTTGTTATATCCTGTGCCAAAATTAATAGTCATTCCACTGATTTTCTGTTTAGGTCTTTAGGCATATTAATATTCATGGTATCTGTAAATCTGCTTGTTGCCCTCTTCCGGTTTTATCTTTAAATCTTCCCAGGGGTGTCGTCAGACCTGGGCTTTTGGGGCTATAGCCCCGGATGTTTTGTTAGTAGCCCCAGATTAAATGAGAGCAGCTTTCTCTGGCCGCCTCTCCTCCAGCAGCGGGATTGTATGATGGAGTCACCGTCAACTGTTTGTGTTTCTAAGCTCTGTGTGTGTTCGCCTTTATCGAGAGTAAAGTTATGTAATAACTGTATGTTGGCTGTCAAGAGAAGCTTCTCAGCTTTTATAAACCGTCATAATTTTTCTGAAGGCGCAAACTGTCGCAAAGTTACGGTATTTCAAAGCAAAACCTTGTTAAAACTCCCATCTGTGACTTACTTGTAAAATGGATTCATGCTTTTCTGCCGAAGCTCAGCTTCGTTTGTTAAAAAAATTTCAGCCAAAACCATCATTTATTAGAGCTGAATGTGCTATCCACTGCTGACAGACATATTTCATATGTTATTTAATTTTATCCAGTATAACTAATAAATGATCAAACAAAATGAATGTAACAACAGTTTGAAAAATGGATAAATACAATATTTAAAGAGGACAGAGCTGGAACTGGGCTAAAGCCCCTGGTGTTTCTACACCCTAAAAAAGAAAAAAAAACTGACTCTTTCCATCATGACTGTCTTTCAATTTCATCAATTAGTTTTTTCTAATTATGTGTCTAAATTTAGATAGATTTGGTTTGGTTATTTAGGTTTCTACTAAGATGTGAGTCTTTGCCCACGCTTGAGATGACGTTTCCTGCAAACGGTGTAAACATGAATTTTGTATATTTGTAATTGTGCCGTTGAAACAGAAATCTGCAACAGTCAGACCGCACCAGGCTCTTAAAGACAAGTGACATGCTGACAAACCCTAAATCAAGCTATGGGGTTTGCAGTTGACAGCTCATTAAAGATAGCTAAAATAAGGGAGTAACTATATCTAACAGGGAGTAACTATATCAAACTGTGTAATAATTTTAGCAATAGTGTGGATTGTAAAGGGAAACCCAGAACAGGATTCAAACCTGGATCCCCAGCGCTGAGAGGTGGTTGTGCTAACCACTTAGCCACTGTGCTGCCCAATATTAATAAAATGAATTAAAATAAATAGTAATTTTATTTATATTTAATTTAGTAAACTATTCAGGGTTCAGCAGTGCTTATTTGTTTATTGATCACAACTGGTTTACATTGGTGTTAGACAGAAACAGCAAGACTTTGGACAAAATTGCATTAAAGAACACTTAACAAGATAGAGCAAGCTGTACAGAAAGAATCAAGTTCCAAGCGTTTTGACTGCTTAGCGTCTATTGTGGACAGCATAACAAGCTAGCAGGTGAACTGAATAAATTATCCCGAGTTAATGCAGAACGTGCAAGAAGAATTAGCAATAGCAGCTTTAATAAACATACTTAAGATAACATGAACCACATGATGCATATCTATTATTAATATTAAGTGATGTTTACATTGTGTTTACTGAAATATCACATTTAAACTTTGATAACAGAGTTCACACAGTATTTTTGTTAATCCTTGAAGTCAAACGAGCACATCTGTGCAGTTTAGTCATAATGAAATAACTCAAAAGGATTTCAATTCATTACTTAAGATCAAAATTACAGTTATAACACATATATATCATATTAAACCTTCAGAAAGGCGATGTGACTGCATTAAAACAACTTTAATAATATCATTCAAGTAATATTATTTTAATAAAGTGCCATCAGCCTGTTTCTGGCTCCTGGCAACCAAATGAAAAGTGTTTCTTTAGAACATCCTGTCTTCTGTTTGGTTCTTTTTTAATTAATTGTTAAAAACACTTGTGTCAGCACCATATAACGACCAGAATTCTGCAGTTTTACAATGATTAATTGTGGCTGTGAAGTCATCATTACAACTCCGTGAATGACTTTAACAAGCTGTTTAATTGCCATGCTTCAAAAAACATGTTCTTAGCATGCAACCAGGAATTTAATTGGCTGCTCAAGGTCCTAGACTATAGAAAGGAAAATGCCTTCGGCTCGGTTTGCATTATCAGAATTTTTAGTCAGACTATGCTCAACAGAAGTAACAATGCAAGGCAGAGAGACCCTTTTTTGTTTGTTTTTCCCTTTAACACTTGTTTTAGCAGTTCAAATTTGCCATTTTTTAGCATGATGTCGTAAATATGGGGCAATACCGGGGAAACACGTGGTTTAGTGCTAAGTATGTTCACCTCTCAGCACTGAGAATTCAGGTTCGAATATCAATCTGGGTGGAGTTTCCATGTTTTCACCATGTCTGCGTGGGTTTCCTTCAGGTACTCTGCTTTCCTCACACAGTTCAAAAACATGGATTTAAAGGTGAATTGGCTGCTGTGTATGTACTGTGTGTGTAAGCTTTTTAAAGTATCATTTGTTAAGAAATAGACATGTTGTGTGGACATGGCTCACCACTCTAAATGCAGATGAAAGGTCAAAATTATTAAATAATTATTAACATTTTATAATACACAATGTAAAAAGATTTATAGGATCTAAAAAAATTTCTGTCCATACATGATCAAGCTGAAAAACCCTATTGTAGGCTTGTGACCTTAGAGCCTTCAATTAAACAAATACAGACATAAGCGGACATGCCTCCTAACTGTCCTTATACAATAAAAACTTTTCCACAGTTATAAATAACTGTCATCTCGAAATAAGCAGCTGTGCAGTGTTTATACACAAATTCATTTGTTATAACTATGTATTGAATAATTTTTAAAAATAAAAATAAAAAAGGATATGAAAAGTGTGCTATATAGTTTACAATATTTGTTAAGAGATATTCACATTGGCGTGTATGAAATAATACAAGTATACAAAATGTATTTCACAAAAATATGTTCAAAAATGCTTTAAGATGTTATGACGCCCCTGCAAGTTGTCGTTAATTGTCCAAATGTTGGCAGTGAGCAATGGCGAACAAAGGACAGTGTTTATGATCATATCTGTATGTGTGTGTGTGTGTGTGTGTGTGTGTGTTGTGTGTGACCTGCTACACAGCTATTCATTACTTTAAAACTGCAAAGCTGTAATTTCAATGTCTGAGTTAAAATCGTGTGTGTTTGCAGTCTACACACATTGCAATCTGCCACATCCTGTGTTAAAAACCCGGATTTAAGACCTGTACCAGAAAACACCTGTAAGCAAGCGATGTGGTTTACATGCGAACATTACATGCTGACCAGAAGCAGTTCCAGAAAACTCAAAACAGATTCTGACTGATCAAGGTACATATATCTAGACTTGATCACCTGTTTAATCAAATCACCTGCATAATTAAATATATATATATATATTCAACTGAGATTTAACAAAGGTATTGGGTAAAGATTATTGCCAGATTCAACATTCTGTGAAAAAAACAGCTTTCTCCCGCTATTTGGATTACACCAATTGGTGTAACACTTCTAGTTGGATGATTTTAGGTGCCAGTGGTTCAGTATCTAATAGGAATGATTATTTATCCCCACATGGCACATGCTTATCTAAAGCTTATCTAAATGTTTTACATTATTAGTTATAGAGATGATTATTTGTAGCACGAGAAACATCTGAAGACGCTGAGGCGAACGGGGCTCAGTGCCAACCATAAGAAGTGTGTGATTGGACAGATGGAAGTACTTTATCTAATGTGCCACTTGGGACACAGTCATGTACATACCAAGATGTATAAGACAACAGCTAACTAAATCAAAATCAAAATCTGAATCAGAATACTTATTAAGCGGCACGCTGGCTTAGTGGTTAGCACATTCGCCTCTCAGCACCAGGGATTCCCGGTTCGAATCACCATCTGGGTGGAGTTTCCATGTTCTCCCCGTGTCTGCGATATAGAGTGTGTGTGTGTGTGTGAGTGAGTGTGTGCCCAGTGATGGATTGGCACCCTGTCCTGGGTCTATCTGCCCAGCGCCCGAGACATTCTCCCCTGGATGGGCATGGGGAACCCCACTGCGACCCTAATAGAGGATAAAGTGGGAGATAATGAATGAATAAATGAATAAATGAATGAATACTATAGTAAGCAATATCTGACTGATCATTTCTTATTAAAGATGAAAAATTCTACCATTACTTTTTAAATAGATTTTGTTGTTTTGTTGATTCAGAGAAAAAAAAATTTGTTTTTAAGAAAGAAAATTATACATTCATTCATTATCTTCCTCTTAATCCTCTGCTTGGGTCATGGGGGGGTTCCCCATGCCATTCCAGGGGAGAATGTTTTGGGCAGAAACTCCACCCAGATTGGGATTCGAACCAGAAATCCCTAGCGCTGAGAGGCGAACTTACTAACCACAATTAACAATAATTAACAATAATTAACAATAATAATAGATCAATGTAAAATGACCCTGCAGGCTAAATATAATTGTATTGTGGTTAGGATATGGCCGGCGGGCATCGAGTTTGACTGTCACATCAACTTTTTTTTTTACTATTTTTTATGCTGCTGGTCAAATGCAAATTTTCCTTGTGGAAAAATAAACAGTTATCCTATCTTACTTTAAAAGGAAGTAAGACAGTAATTAGAACTGGTTGGCCATTATTTCTGGTTTGTGGTTAATTATTCCTAATCAGCACTTAACCTGAGTTCATGATAAATGGATGCCAGTTTCAGGACAGTGGACAGAGCAAGGTCACAGTACTTTTTTATTGGAACCACATTTTTTGGTGCCCCATACTTTTATATTTCTGATTTCACATTGCAGACACATGTATGGGAAAGAGCGCTGAGTGTGTTGGCCCAAGAGGGACAAGCAGCAATAATAGACTCCACAGCAACCAGCCTTTAGCACATAAGTATAGGTATAGCACCAGTGATGAGAGCCTGGCTATCAAGTGCTGGAGATACAAGGATGAGAGCTGCTCAGAAGAAGAGAGTGTGATTGTTTGTGTGTGTGTGTGTGTGTGTGTGTGTGTGTGATGTTCCAACCCACTGATCATCACTTTAATGCTTTTAAACATTTATTTAATTGTTTTTATCAATAAAGCTTTGGAAAATAAATCTCACCTGTTCCCTAACTTTGCTTATCACAATCTGCTAAGTATTTCATCTGAAAATTTTTTTTTTTCAGTAGGTAAACTCCACACACATTCTGTACATGCTACAGCAGCATGGCGTTACAGACACAAATGTTGCCTTTCCTTTTGTGACTATCTGCTGCACTGTGTTGTGTTGTAAAGACCCAATCTGCATTTCTATTACAGGGGTGCATCACACTGCAATGCACCCCGCTGCTATTGTTTTGAACCTTTTCTTGAAGAGATCCACAGCATCAGGTCCATAAAAATTCAAATGTAGGCTGTGCAGTCCGAGCCTTGCAGTGCCAAAGAGCACCAAATCTGCCCACACCATGGAAATGTGCCAAGCATGAGGGTGCTTTGTTGGTCAGTTACAACTCATCCATCCATCCATTATCTTCTGCTTTATCCTCTACTAGATTCACGGGGGGGAGGGGGTATCCCATGCCCATCCATGGGAGAACATTTCGGGTGCTGGGCAGATACACCCAGGACAGGGTGCCAATCTATCACTGGGCACACACTCACTCACACAAACACACTCTCTGGGGTAATTTGGAGAAACCAATTGACCTTGATCCATGTTTTTGGACTGTAAAGGCAACTGAAGAACCCGGAGGAAACCCATGTGGACACGGAGAGAACATGGAAACTCCACCCAGATTGGGATTTGAAACGGGAATCCCTAGCACTGAAAGGCGAATGAGCTAACCACTAAGCCACCGTGCCGCCCTCATCCGTATCCATAAATTCAATCATCCATTCATTATTTTCTGCGTAATCCTCTAATAGGGTCGTGGGGGGGGTCCCCATTCCCATCCAGGGGAGAACATTTCAGGTGCGGAGTAGGCATCAATCTATCACTGGGCACACACAGACACACACCATACAGGGTCAATTTAGAGCAGTCAATTTAACTTAAATCGGCGGCACGGTGGCTTAGTGGTTAGCACTTTCGCCTCTCAGCACTAGGGATTCCCAGTTCGAATCCCCATCTGGGTGGAGTTTCCATTTTCTCCCCGTGTCTGCGTGGGTTTCCTCCGGGTTCTCCGATTTCCTCCCACAGTTCAAAAACATGGATCAAGTCAATTGAGTTTTCCAAATTGCCCCATATAGAGTGTGTCTGTGTGCGTGTCTGTGTAAATGAGTGTGTGCCCAGCGATAGATTGGCGCCCTGTCCTGGGTGTATCTGCCCAGCGCCCGAAACGTTCTCCCCTGGATGGGCATGGGGAACCCCCCCCCCCGCGACCCTAATATAGGATAAAGCGGGAGATTATGAATGAAAGAATTTATCTTTAATCCATATTTTTAGACTGTGGGAGGAAACTAGAAAACCTAGAGGAACCCCATGTAAACACAGGAAGAACATGGAAACCTGACCCAGATCAGGATTCGAATCTGAGATCCCCAGCGCTGAGAGGCCAATGTGCTAACCTCTATGCCACCGTGCCGCTCCATATCCATTAATTTCCGGTTAAAATCTTTTACAGACTAATGTCAGTGTTCTATTGCCTCATTTTTAATTTCACAGTTATAATCCTATATAATATGAGCACAGCTGCTTAGTGGTTAGCGCGTTCACCTCTCAGGTGTGAATCCTGATCTGAATGGAGTGTCCATGTTCTCTCCAGGTACTTCAGTTTCCTGGAATGGCACCCTGTTCCAGGTGTATCGGCCCGATCTTTCCTGGATAGGCATGGGAGACCCTAGTTCCTAATTTAGGAACAAGAGAAAGATAATGAGATGTAAAGAACATATATCCTTAATTCGAAATCTGTAAAAATGTCTGGCTCCTCATGATACTGATTTGGGATGTACCTGTTAGGACATGGCCACATAAATGGTTATACATCAAAAAAAAGTCTAATATTCTTTTTTTCTTCAGCATTTGGGTCTTAGATTAGATTAGATTAGAATAGATTAGATTCAACTTGGCGGCACGGTGGCTTAGTGGTTAGCACGTTCGCCTCTCAGCGCTAGGGATTCCCGGTTTGAATCCCCATCTGGGTGTAGTTTCCATGTTCTCCCCGTGTCTGCGTGGGTTTCCTCCGGGTTCTCCGGTTTCCTCCCACAGTCCAAAAACATGGATCAAGTCAATTGAATTCTCAAAATTGGCCCATATAGAGTGTGTCTGTGTGAGTGAGTGTGTGCCCAGTGATGGATTGGCGTCCTGTCCGGGGTGTATATGCCAAACGCCCGAAACGTTCTCCCCTGGATGGGCATGGGGAACCCCACCGTGACCCTAATAGAAGATGAAGCGGAAGATAATGAATGAATGAATAGATTCAACTTTATTGTCATTGTGCAGAGTACAAGTACAGGGCCAATAAAATGTAGTTAGCATCTAACCAGAAGTGCAATATATACATTATTTACATAAAGTGCAGTAGTAACAGTGAAAGTTAATTTGATAAATTACAATTTAATCAGGCGGCACGGTGGCTTAGTGGTTAGCACGTTCGCCTTTCAGCACTAGGGATTCCCGGTTCGAATCCCCATCTGGGTGGAGTTTCCATGTTCTCCCCGTGTCCGTGTGGGTTTCCTCCGGGTTCTCCGGTTTCCTCCCACAGTCCAAAAACATGGATCAAGTCAATTGAGTTCTCCAAATTGCCCCATATAGAGTGTGTGTGCGTGTCTGTGTGAGTGAGTGTGTGCCCAGCGATAGATTGGCATCCTGTCCTGGGTGTATCTGCCCAGCGCCCGAAACGTTCTCCCCTCAATGGGCATGGGATCCCCCACCACGACCCTAGTAAAGAAATAAGCAGAGATGATAAGATGATTATATATTTATGCAAATATATAGTATATATATATACAGTGGGTTGCAAAAGTATTCATACCCCTTGAACTTTGCCATATTTTGTCACATTACAACCACAAACATAAATATATTTCACTGGAATTTAATGTGAAAGACCAACACAAAGTGGTATACAATTGTGAAGTGGAATGAAAGTTATACATGAATCAACAATTTTTTTACAAATAAAAAACTGAAAAGTGCGATGTGCAAAATTATTCAGCCCCCTTTTCCCTGAGTG
>JAFMOD010000228.1:1617040-1627491 GCA_019802435.1 Corydoras maculifer
GTGTGTGTGTGTGTGTGTGTGTCAGACACAAGGATTGAAAAATACCAATTAGTTATTTACTATTATTATTATTATTTACTAATTAAACTTTACATTGTAAATTGTGGAAGACAAACATTGTTAAGATTTGGAATTCAAACCACCAGATGTATCCCTAAGTGTACAATGACACTAATGCAAAATAGAGGTTTTAAGTTTGGTGCTTGATCGTTTTGTCAAGCAAGTATTTCCTTTATAGATAAAAGTGAGATGATCATTGCAATATTGTATAATGCTCGGCAGGTGGCGCACAAAAGCCAAAAAAAATTGTAGATCAGAAAATGCACAACCAACTTAAATTCAATATTTAATATTTAAGAATATTTCAATATTTCTTTTAATCTGCTCTGAATCTATTATTAATAGCATGTACTTCCTTCTGCTTAATTGGAATTAGCAGGCTGCACACCACGTGTCTCACTTCCAGTATCCAATAAGATCTGCTGCTATCTAACATATTTATACATAAACTTAGACACTATGTTTTAGCTGAGTGGTAATCACATTATATAAATAGCTGATAATAACTCCATAATGAATAGGTAACATGTTCCTGTACTCTTTTAGTTGAAGATGAACTTTGTCCAGGTCAAACCATTCTAAAGGGACTTCCAGCTCACATGCTGAGTCTAGAAATGAGCCCAGAAAGACAGGGGTGGAAGATCATGAGCACACTGTGGTCAAAAACCCACACTGTTATTCATTCACACGTCGATTAAGAGTAACATATAATTAAGTTGTTTTCAGAACCAAAACAGGATCTGGTCATGAAGCTGAGGATCAAACCTGAACAAATAGACTCTTTGAAACCAACACAGATTGACAGACTTCAACACTTTTAAAATGTAGTAGCTCTCTGTTTTCCTGCATCAGAAATTTGTAGTTGCCACAAATGTGACATTTGAGATGCGATAAAATCAATCTAGAGTAATCTTGCTAAGCACAGTACAGTACAGTACAGTACACCCCATAATTCATCGCATCTTAATGTCTTCTGCTCAATCTTCTACTAGGGTCACGGGAGACACCCCATAATTGATTGACAATTGAGTTTTTTTGAAGAACAATAAGTGGCTGCCCAATGTAAGTCAATTTTCTATTGTCTAGAATGGGATAAACGATGAAGAAATAATAGTATTATATTGAATGTTATGAATACTGATGAATTATTTTTTTTTTACTTTAACAGCAAATGCACACTATATGTGCTTTTATAGATATATTTCATAATTCACCTACTGCCTAACTTTTCCCACTTAAACATTCAATCATTCATTATCTCCCGCTTTATCCTCTATCAGGGTCGCGGTGGGGTTCCCCATGCCCATCCAGGGGAGAACGTCTCGGGCGCTGGGCAGATACACCCAGGACAGGGCGCCAATCTATCACTAGGCACACACTCACTCACACACACACACTCTATATGGGGCAATTTTTGAGAATTCAATTGACCTGATCCATGTTTTTAGACTGTGGGAGGAAACCGGAGAACCTGGAGGAAACCCATGCAGACACGGGGAGAACATGGAAACTCCACCTAGGTTGGGATTCGAACCGGGAATCCCTAGTGCTGAGAGGCGAACGTGCTAACCACTAAGCCACCGTGCCGCCCCCACTTAAACATAAATTAGATAAAGTTTGTAGACAGTAGGTATAGAATACAATATATAGAGGTATTTGTTTAGTCCCAAACTATTAATAATAATGACTCAACTTAAAATGCAGTGATTAGTTATCAGATAATTGAAAAACTCTATCCATCTTTTACATTTAGTAATGAAGACCTAGGCATACTTTCACACATTAAAATATATATTAAGGAAAACTTATTATTAAATAATTTAAACCTAACTCTTTATTCTTGACTTCTAAACCAATTTCCAGTTTCTTACATTACATACACGTTAAAGATAAAAGTAAAACAGTCCGACTCTGGATCTATACCAGTTTAATGCTGTAATATAAACAAACAGAAGAAATCTAATGCAAATGGAAGGCTGCACTGATTTAGCAGGATGTTTGGTCTGTGGAAGCAGCTGTATTTGTATTGCCGGAGTTTAACTGGCATTACTGTAGTCAGCTTGGATAGTGCTGGGGGTGGTAGTGTACTTTTATTTGAGGATTTTCCTCCTGGAATGGAGGAAGGGTGTTAATGACTCCTCTCCTAGTCATAAAAGAGGGTGGGTCTTTCTTTCGGATGAATGAACAAGCAGATAAGCATGGAGCCAGGCTTTGTTCAAGGGCTTACATGAGAGAGAGTGGGAGGACAGACACAGAGAGCAGAAGCACAGCGGATACATTACTAGGTCACGACTGCTGTGTCCTAATATTTTGTTGATGGCCTTTTATAAAACTTGCCTGGGTGACCAGACAGCATTAAAATGGGAAACTGATGACAGTCGTATTTACAGCTAACTTTTCACGCAAGGATAGCTAACTATTGCATTAGACAACATACTCCATACTTTGGATTCTAGAGCATAAAGACGACAGACGACTGCAAACATGATGCTGAAGAAAGTCCGGTTCCAGGTACCTCATTCCTGTATTCAGCATATCCCAGCTTAAATTGCATGTAAAGTTAATTTAAGTTAACACATTCTTTGCAGGGAACACATTTTAATGTAGCAAAACTTCATGAACAACTTTTACTGTTGGATGGATTTAATTTAAGATGGAAAAAATGTACATATTATGAACCTAATATATATATATATATATATATATATATATATATATATATATATATATATATATCAGTCTGTATTACTTCTGGCAGTCAGAGGGTGTCACATTGACGGTTTAAACCAGAAGTAAGAGCAGTGGAACACAACACCAGCTACTTGTTTCCCTGTGAATATCATTATATACCAGTTAAGTATATGTTCTCTATACAGTTCTAATAATAAGTATGAATAAATTAGTAATGTAGGATATATATATATATATATATATATATATATATATATATATATATATATATATATATATATATATATATATATATATATATATATATACAGTAAAACATCCACACAAACTATGTTAATACTTTCTCTATGTTAATTTATTAAAAACAATTCTTATCCTAAAATGAAATATTTTAATAAATATGTAAACAAAAAAATGTAACACTTTTTTACTTTTGGATTTACTTACCATAACAGTGCATGTGCTAATGTATCCTTTACATTTTAGGAAGAAATAAATATCCTGTCACTCACTGACTCCTTTATTAGCTACACCTCCTTATCTCTCCCCTTACTGTATTTAAGCAGTTCCATTTACCTTGTAGATGCATTGTGTAGTGTTTGTCCCTTAACTTTGTTCTTTCATGACCTCCACAGGTCCACATAGAGCATGTATTATTTAAGTGGTGAGTCACTCCGCACTGAGGTGACACTGACATGGTGGTGATGTGTAAGTACGTGTTGTGCTAGTACAAGTGGATCAGACACAGCAGTGCAGCTGAAGTTAAAACCTTAAAGTCACTGTTTAACTAAGATTTGTCCATCAACCAAAACTGTTCAGCAACCAGCATTTTGTAGGTGCCAGCCTGTGAGTTGTGATAAAGGTTTGGTGGGGGACTAACACTAACTGATCCACTCGTAATGATGCAACAGACTAACAAACCACGACCATCAGCATCACTGCAGCAAGGAGATTAGTTAGTGACTAAGTGATCTATTTTGCCTACAGTACTAACACACAGAGGAATTTGTCCTTCACATTTAACCCATCCACGCAGTAAAACACACACACACACACTCTGGTGAGGTAAGCACACGTGTCCAGAGCGGTGGACAGCCTTGTATATGGTTTCCTGGGAGCAATCGGTGTTTGCACAAGGGCACTTCAGGATAGTACTTGATGGGATTGGGAATTGAACTGGAGACCTTCAGGTCGCACATCTGGTTCCTTAACCACAAGTTACATGTGTTCACCAACAAATAGTACTTTATCTGTAATGTTCCTGTGGGGGGTCCATTTCTGAACACAATAAAATGGGTTAACAGAGGAAGCCAAGATAATGAGTGTAGAAACAGTGGAGAACATTATAAAGTGGCTGGTGAGTGTATGACAAAGTTGGCACAAATTTGTTTTTTGAAAAGGATGTTATAAAAAAGTTGATATCAAAGTAGATATCAAAATGTTTAAAATAGAACATGGTTGAATTTTTGCAATATTCCTCTTTGGAATAAATAATTCTGATTCTGATTGGATCTTTTACAGGATATTTACATTACAGTCCAGTTTTTTGTAGCCATGCTAGTAGATTGATCACATTTTCATAGAAAACACATCGGATGAGTTCACACAAGTCGTAGGTTTGTGTTACCAGGAAGGAACCAGCCTTGCGACCTGAAGGTCCCAGTTCGATTCCCGGTCCCAAGTTCTATGGCTGAAGTGCCCTTGGGTAAAGCACCTAACCCCAATTGTTTCCTGAGTGCTGTGTACTCCGGGCATGTGTGCTCACTTCACTCAGTGTGTGTGTTTCACTGCATGGATGGGTTAAATGTGGAGAACAAATTTCTCTGTGTAAGCACTGTATCCAAAATGGATCACTTTATCAAAAATGGCTACAAAAACTACTAAACAAAATGGTGCTTTTTGTGACATACAAAAAACTTTGAGAAATATGTTCATTTAATAGTGAGATCATTTCGAATCAATGTAATTCTAAAAACATTTAGAATGAAAAATGGAATAATCAATGATATTTGTATGGCTCATTTGTTTTCATGAACATGGAATACAATACATAGCAAAGTAGTTTTACAGTCAGATAATGCTTAGTATTATTATATTATTAAAATATGTTTTACAATAAGGAAATTAGAGGCAATCAACTGCTACTGGTTTTCTTTTTAAGAGCGAGCTGGTCCAAAACATTCCCGTTGTAAAAGTGAAATTTAGCCAAATTGTTTCTCACCTGTCACCACATTTCCCAGACCCCCAAGAGACATATACTTACACACATACAGACAGAGACAGACAGAGAGAGAAAGAGAAAAAAAATGATTTATTCTGAATGGACATGAGGAATTTCTTTCCTGTGACCCACTGAAGAGAGCAAACAGCAGCCTTGCCACTGGGCTAAATCAGGTCCTGATCTTTTTTTACAGCCCCTTTTCAAACCTCGGTGTTAGATGGGGGTCAAGATATTTCTTGTTTACCTTAAAGTCCTATTTTGACTGTGATAGCCGAGCATACCTGAGTTTGGGTAGTGGAGAGAGTGTGTGATGACTTGACCTGCATATTTTATTTGGAATTCTGCCCAAATATTGCGTGATGTACCGAACAATCCACTAGGTGGTAGTGTTATTATACATTAAAATAAAAAAAAGACTACAGTATTCCATAAATTCGTTCAGCTAAATAAGGGTTTGCTACGTTTCACTGATTTCTGCATTAAAAAAACTATTCCTTGTTTCATTTTCAAAGTGGCAAAACTACTGCAAATGATGCTCATGGGTATGAGATGTTACTTCTGCTAAAAGTGACCTACAGGAGAGTTTGATACTGAAAACATGATGTAAAATTCAACTTGTTAAGGAAACACATTTGAACAAAACCTTTCTTCGGACATCATAAAAAAGATAAATGGGTATAGAATTTAATATGATATCTGGATACGCCAATTTATTAATGAGTGGAACGATCAAAATCACAGAGCGTGTGGTTAAAAACACTATAGCAATCAGGAAATGTCCACCATGAATTACTTTCACAGCCTGAACTTTGCACTGTTCTTTGTAGTCTATGTAGTCTTTCTAGTTACTTAACTAGAATATTAAAAAAAAAAAAAAAAAAAAAAAACTAGATTCAGAGTGAAGCGGCACAGTGGCATAGTGGTTAGCACATCCACCACTTAGCACTGAGGATCCAGGTATGGTTCCTGAACTGGGTGGAGTTTCCATGTTCTCCCCAAGCTTACATGACTTTTCTCCAAGTTCTCTGGTTTCTTCCCACAGTCCAAAAAACATGGATTCATGGTAAATTGACTGCTCTAAATTACCCCTATTACAGTGTTTGTGTGTGAGTGAGTATGTGCCCAGTGATGTATTGGCACCCTGTTCAATGTGTGTCTTTCCAGCACCTACAATTTTCTCCCCTGGATGGAGATGGGGAACCCTAGTAGATGAATAAGCAGAAAATACTGTATAATAAGATGAGATTTAGAGTATACCTTATGTATGGCTCAGTTTAGATATACATAAATTGTATAAGTGTTTTTGTGAATTGTAGAAGGAAAAGTGGATTTGAATTCACAAAATGAGAGACAGTGTCCTGACTGCTAAGCTGTATTGGCAAGCTGTCATGCCTGCTGAGGAGGCATTAAAAGTTGTGGCTTTTGGAGTGTTTAACTCTGACTGTAAATATCAGCAATATTTGGACTAGAGTGACAAATTAAATATATATATATATATATATATATATATATATATATATATATATATATATATATATATATATATATATATAACATTACAGATTGGGATAAGTAAGTGATCTTTTTTGCCTGCAGTGCTTACACACAGATGAATTAGTCCTCCACATTTACCATATCTGTGCAGTGAAACACACACACACACACTGTGAGTGAAGTGAGCAAATGTGCCCAGACCGGTGTGCAGCCTTGTACACAGAGCCTGGGGAGCAAGTGAGGTTAAGTGCCTTGCTCAAGGGAACTTCAACCATGGTACATGGTGGCAATGAGAATCGAACCTGGGACCTTGCAGTTGCAACGCTGGTTCCTTAACCACAAGTCTACGACTGTCCACAGACAGAAAGAAGCATCGTTTTAATACATTTGCAAACGGGATAATTTGCTGTTACCACTGATAGAGTAAAACAAACAGAATCAATCTATAACTTTGTTTAATCACTTGCTTTGTTCTACCGAATTACTAATAATTAAGGGTCTTTTATTTCATTTTTCTATTTAGAGTATGCAGATCAGTTTGATTAGGAATACGTAATCTAATCCGAAAACATGTTTTCAGCTTTTTCTGTAGAAAACTAATTCTGAGTTCATCAGGTTCATTCTGTTCTGCAGACTTTGTAGCAGTGCTGACCCATTTTTCTTTGCATATTCCCACACAGAATTATCCTGCATTAATCTCCACCTGATTATTGCAATTAACACTTATTAAATCATTTGAAGTGTTAAGATAATTTAAGGGTTTAGAATAGTTTTAATAGGTCTGGCTGTGTTCAGAAGTCTTTTATAGTTAACCAGGATGTAATCTTAATTAGCCTCGGAGGACTGCATGTTTCTTTGGAGCCTGAAGGGGACTGGGGAGAAGGGGTGGGATTTTTCAGATTTCTTTACATCAGTGAAAAAAAAGGAAGTATTTTATGTTATAAAAATCTCCCTCATCTCTTTTTAGTACTTAAAATAAAATATAAGGAGAAGAATTTTTAGTGATAAGTAAATTAGGACGAAGTAAAATTTCCTTAATCGACTGATTATTTGAGCGGCATGGTGGCTTAATGGGTGGAGTTTCCATGTTCTCCTCGTGTCTGCATGGGTTTCCTTCGGGTTCTCCGGTTTCCTCCCACAGTCCAAAAACATGGATCAAGTTAAGTGAATTCTCATATACAGCGATGGATTGCGATGGATTGGCACCCTGTCCTGGGTCTATCTACCCAGAGACGTTCGACGCTCTATCGCCCGAGACGTTCTCCCCTGGTTGGGCATGGGGAACCCCACCGCGACCCTAATAGAGGATAAGCGGGAGATAATGAATGAATGAATGACTGATTATTTGAATTTTTAAGACAAAAAAATTCTTCCTTTTAAGATTGATATTTCAATGTATTTACTTAAATAATTAGACTTATACACTGTCAGAAATAAAAGCACTATGAAAATCTATTTCTGTCTATTTCTAATATATAATTTACACTAATCTATATCCTACGGCTATTTAGTGAACTTCAGAGTAACTATTATTTGAGAACTACAAAGGCACATTTTGGTTATTAAACTGTAAATAAAAGCCCATTTGAGCACCTTAGACATGCAATGTACATCTAAAGGTACAGTGATGTACTTTTGTTACTGAGTGTATAGAAAGTGATCTCTAGGTTAATAAAGTGGAAAGTAAATGAGAAAATTAATTTAACATGTGATTATCCATTTATAACCCAAAGAGAGCACATAATCTGGGTTTTTGCATGTGTTTCGTGACTAAATGTGGCATGGTTTCTTTTCTCTCTTTTCTTTTACACATACAAACATTTTTATGCATTGTGGGGACCTTATATAGGCTAATAATAAGTCACATTGTAATCGTGATTTTTTGACTATGCCCCCCTAAATATTAAGTGGGGGGTGTTCCCCATGCCCATCCAGGGAAGAATATTTTAGAAGCTGAGTGGATACACCCAGGACAGTGCACCAATCCATTGTTGGGCACACACTCACTCATACACAAGCTCTCATACACACACTTGGGTGGAATTTGGAAACCACCCAAATCAGGATTCAAACTTGATGCTAAAAAGGGAATGTACTAATAACTGAGCTACCATGCCATCTCAGTTTTAGTTGAATATACTTACACATGATTAATTAATTTCCTTAAACTTGTATTTAATTCACAAAAGTATACAATTTTTCCACCTAATTGTTTTTTGCAAATAACAATTCAATATGATTATGCCCAGTCTGTGAGTGCAGTGCAGAGACATACACTGATAGCCAGAAAGTAGTCCAATTACTGAGAATTATATTAAATAACCATAAAGCCCAGGGCATCAAAATTAAACTGGTGAGTTCTGACTCACAGAGGCCTAAGGTGCAGCTTAAATAGACAAGACACAGACATGTGAGCAATTTATATAAATGAGGTACTAATGAACTAAGGCTTTTAGTTAATTAACTAAATTTAGGAAATCAAGAAGGGTGTTAATTAACTAAACAAGGCCAAGGAATCAGGATACACACTAACTGAAACACAGACAGTCTCAGGTGAGGTGCTGATGGCACCTGACAGATACCCTTTAAAAAATTGTCAGAGGTTTGTTAACCATTATTGGAATATGAAAACCTTTTACACTTTTTATTCATCACAGTTAATTCAAGCACATTATTGTTGGTTATATGACTTTAGCTGCTTGATAGTCTTTGGTTCACATTGGTCCCATTCTCCTTTTTAATCATTCCATATATGTGGCATGCACACACATTTTGTTTCTACAAAGCCTTACTGCTGTAGCATGTGCAGAATTTGGTCTGGCATCTGTTTCTCCTGAAAACAAGCTAAAACTTGAGCGCATTTCATCCGACTCACAGACAATTCACTGTCTGTATGGCCATTTCAGATGGTCATGGGAAAGTCAGCAGAGGTCTGTACAGATTCCCCAGATCTGACCTTAATTTTATGTAGGGTGAATGGGAAGAATTACTCAGCTGTATCGTGCATTGGGAAATGAATTTACTGTATTACCAAACTTTTTGATTAGTTTTAATTGTTTCAGTCTTTGCTTTGGTAAAGATTTCTCCATCCGATTGTGAAAACGGCAATATTGCTGTATAAACTATACAGTGTTATTTTGCTCCAGTCACAACATTTATTCATATTTATAAAATACAATAAATTCAATCGTTTTATATTTTAAAAAATGAAAAAAAATGGTATAGAAACTTTGTAATTTTTCTTTAAATATTTCAACAATAATAAATACTCTTGAAGCAAACTTAAATAAAAAAAAGAAGTATTTAATAATAAACTTAATATTGAAAATCCATCTACTGCATTTTACTTAATATCATTTTACATGAGGATTAACACAAAAGGTTTTTCAGGAGACTTTTGGACCAATGATTATGTTGTTATGTTGTTAGACTGAGAATCCTAAAATAGTTAGAGTACTCAATTGGCAACACTCAGGCTTCCTTCATGCTTTAACAGCCATGGGCTGCCCACATAATAACGAACAATTGTGTGGGAGCATATTTGGCAGCCAGTTTATCCACCCATCAGACTGCTCTCAAATACTTGGAACCCACATCTCAACTTAGCTCAGTTGTAAATAAGCAGAGTGAAAATAAACAAGATGACCTGAATGAGGTTTTCAGAACAAGTCATCTGAATGAATCATGGTGTTTTGCTGGTGTTTTGCTCTGTACAAATACAAGAAAAGAAATGAGCCCATTACAACATCATTTGATTCTTATGTCAATACTGTGAATTCCTAGAAAAAGCAAAAAATATCAATTAATTAATACATTTAATTTATTGATATTTTTTGCTTTTTCTAGGAATTGTGCTGGGCAGATAGACCCAGGACAGGGTGCCAATCTATCGGCACACAGTCACTCACACAGACACACTCTATATGGGGCAATCTGGAGAATTCAATTGACCTTGATCCATGTTTTTGGACTGTGGGAGGAAACC
>JAFMOD010000228.1:1640736-1710469 GCA_019802435.1 Corydoras maculifer
CACACACTCACTCACACAGACACACTCTAAACGGGGCAATTTTTGAGAATTCAATTAACTTGATCCATGTTTTTGGACTGTGGGAGGAAACCGGAGAACCCGGAGGAAACCCACGCAGACACGGGGAGAACATGGAAACTCCACCCAGATGGGGATTCGAACCGGGAATCCCTAGCGCTGAGAGGCGAACGTGCTAACCACTAAGCCACCGTGCCGCCTCTTTTAAATATATTTAGTAAAAAATACCTAAAGTACATTTTTCTAGAAGTGCCACAGAAAAGCTCTGTAAATACTGTATGTTCTCCTGTCCAGTCACTTAAATCTCTTTTAAATGTCTGTGTTCCTTTGCCCTTTTAAACAATTTGTGAGAAACAGATCTCAGCATTCTTTATGATGTACAACACACAGAACACATTTATGAAATAGGCTCAGTAAATTGTGGTTATTATATCTCACAGCTTCAGCAGTTCCAGGTATTTGTATACTGCAAACAGGCAGAGTGTATGTGTGGCATATCCACGTCACGGTTAATGGTGAAGGTGGGACAGGCCCCTTTACCCTCTCTTATGCAGGGATTAGAAGCAATGAAAAGACCTCTTTGTGTTGGCAGCACTGGAATGCCTGTCAGGCAGAGTGTCTTTGAGAAACGAACAGCCAAAGTCAACGGAACATTTGAGCAAGAGCCTACGGTATGAATGTGTCCTGCTGCCCAGTACCCCTAAACAAGGGAATGAGGGAAAGAATGACTCTACAGACACTCCCACCAGCAGAACCCCAGCCAGGGGGCTATTAGTCAGGCCTGTCCTTTGCACCTCATTTTATAAGCACATAAAAGCCAAGCGCTACATTTTAGGTTTTGGTGCTTTTTAGTTTTGGTATGTGAGTTAATGGTTGTTTTGGCCGAAAAATGGTTTCCATAAGGTTTGGCTCAGTCAACACTTATCTGTCATGTAAGTTTTTTAAGAGCTCAGAGTTGTCTTTTTCTAAATGTAATGCCTCTGTTGACTTACTGTTCACTGGTTTAGACATCATGAGCCAAATTTAGGTAAAAAATGGTATAATTTGCCAAGAAATTATGTAATATTGCTTTCTCTTCATACAAAGGGGTAATCCCAGACCTGCCTCACAGGAAACAGCTGGCTTTTCTATCTCCCACAGGATGTCTATATATATATATATATATATATATATATATATATATATATATATATATATATATATATATATATATATATATATATACACACACACACACACACACACACAGAGCACTTGCCTTTTTTTGTATTACTTTGTTTAAATTTCCTTGTTTCTAACAACCTGATCACACTGTTTTGGATCGGTGCACAGGGGTGCCTATTGTGTAGTTGCCATGTGACAGAATATATTGGAATGTTATTCACTGTGTAGCTGGTGTGACACAATGGTTCAGGGATTCCCCTCAGTTATTATTGAATTGTTGTATTGTTGTTTAAATCATGAATAAAGAGTTTTCAGGGAAACTAAAATAATAATGGAAAAAAAATATTAATGTAACATACAACACACGGATAAGCAGACACAACCAGACGTGAATAAAGGTTTTGTTAATCACAGAAGATCAGCATTTGGGTGATATATTTACATAATCTTGCTTTGCAGCCAAGAGACAATCTCTCTCTTCCGTTTCTCTTTAATTACACACAAACAATTAATGCAAACATGTCTCAGGTGGAAGCCTTTATTTTGCAAATCAGCTCAGTGTCACAATAATAATCTACATCAATAAATGCAACCATTACCTTTATATTGGACGGGGGGCTTAGTGGTTAGCACGTCTGCTTCTCCCTGTGTCCGCGTGGGTCTTTTCCAGTTTCTTCAGACAGTTCAAAAACATTCAAGGTGAATTGGTGGCTCAAAGCTGCCCCTATCTAAATTGTATGTGTGTCTATCTGTGTAAGTGAGTGTATGCCCAGTGATGGGTTTGCGCCCTAGTCCTGAGTAGGATCAAGTGAAAGATAATGAGATGAGATAAAATTTAAAATGGATATTTGTCACAGACCTGGAAAGCTGCATATTATTAGCTTTTTAAATACAGTCACTGTTTTGATGAGGTCACAATATACAGATATTTTGGGTATATAAATTCAATTATCAATTAAATTCAATTATCAATTAATTGAAATTACCAGGCAATAAGTTGTATGAGTTTAATGTCAGTAGGTTGTTTTTTTAATCCCAACAGTTTATTAAATTTAATGCCATCATGTCATTTTATAATATACGTCATCTGCTTAACAATATTTTATCCAAAGCCAAAATAAATTATCCTAATAGATTAACCAGTAAGATTATATATTTTTTGGTTTAAGGCTTCTTGCATTGCTAAACTGTTATTTATTTAAAGTCTATTTACAATTCTTTTTTTTTTATAGTTTTATCTCGTGAAATTGAACCTCATTTATTTTACTTGGATCTGAGGATACAAGCTTATGAAAACCTTTGATGGTGTTCCTTTGACCTCCACTTGTTTAAGATCTGCTCGATCCACAGGCGACTTCCTGCTCATTCATTTGCAATGAACACAAAAAAGCTATAGACAGTGCTGAGGCACAGATCCCTTCAGTTATATAAAACTGCACCAGGTGTCCGACAGAAGCCTAATAGTTATTCTGTGTTTTACATTATAGTTGTAAAACAAAAATAAGCCATGTGTTGTGCTGTTAAAAAAAAAAATTAGCACGTTTGTATTCTTTTCGGCTTCTTAAAAGGATCACTTTATTTTTAGCTCACCAAAATGGGTTTTGTGATCTGTGTAATGTATTTCCTGTTATGTAAATGGTTGGATGAACTTGTGCATGCAGCATTTTGTATTTTTCCTTTAGTTGTTTTGGCACATACTTGTGGACCACACAAAAAAAAGAAGAATGTTCATTTGCTGCCCACATCTCTCTGTGATACCACAGCAGCCATAATCATACACTACCAGAAATTTCAAGTATTTATTTATTTATTTTTTGCTTCTCAATATCCTGTCTTTAAGCACATTTAAGACTTTTCACAAGACATTTTCCTCATGTTTCCCAGTAAACTATTCTTTTGATGTTTGGCATCTCCTCAGGCAACATTTTTCCATCTGTAGTGCAGCAGTGAACTAACCATTTGAGGAGATCCATATTGTCGATGACTGTAATTTTAACAGTGGCTTTCTGAGAATTATTAAATTTAATTGTATTTAAATCAAAGCAGAAAAATGATGCCATGTTTAAAAATAGACATTGTAAAACTAATTATATCCTTTTACTATTCTTACAGCTCCTGCTCATTATACTATTTCTACTACAAATAGATAAATGTTTGGGTTTAAATAATAAAAAAATAAGTGTTATACAAAAAAAATAAATAACAATAAAAATAATTTCAAAAAATCAGTAAAACATCTTGACAGCATTTTTAACCAATTTTTAACCAATACAACACCTCTTTCCCGTGATTATTCACAATAATGCACAACCTCGAGTATCTTATTGCTTTTTTAAGCTATATTATGTATGTATAAGAGTAATAATATTTTATTTTAAATTGTTCTACACGGGAATTTTTTTTTTATTGGATCCGCATGAACATAAAATGGAGAACTTTAATGTAGTAATACAGCAGCACAGCTACAATGATAGTATGTCTACATTCTCAGCTGTTTAAATCTTAACCGACTCTTTATGCTAGTGCATTAAGAAATATGTCATACCACCCAGACACACTAATGACATGTTGGGTTTATAATAATTACAGCCAGGATAGCTGCTAATATACTAGCCTGCTTCGGTTATGCAGTGGGAGTTCTGTACATTTGATTAGTACTTGGCTAAAAGTTTTGAGCAAAATAAATGAAGGGTTTTGAAAAGCATTTTTTTGAAAAGAGTGTATATTAACTCTGAAGCAGTGCTCCTTAAATTGCCCTTTAAAGAAGCAAAACAGTTAGTGTTAGGGCTATTTAATCATTAATTTGGTCATTTACGTCCCTATTTCATATCAGTTTTGGTCAGTTTTCATTCCTTATTTTCCACTCCTCTGAACTAAGCATGAAACCCTATTATCTGACATTACCCAGTCATGCCAGTGAGGCAGAGGAAGGAATTCATTGGTCAGAGAGAGATTACACTGTGGTTCTCACCACCAGGTGGAGGTCTCGGATTAGGCGACTGCCAAAGGAAGATAACTACCCTACAATATCCTCTTGTTTTCTATTCTCCAAGCTCTTTCTCTATGAGAGTGGAAATTTCACTGATGAATAATCCTCACTTAGTGCAGCTGTGCAGGGACCCACAGCCTGCTATTAAACTGTCATGGAAGAAGTAGAGCATTACATCCACATTTCCATCCTTCTTTACCTAATAATCCTGTCCTTTTAGTAAAAAATAGCTGCTTTTTGACATCTGCATGAAAGCCAGATACAATTAAACGTGTAGCAGAAGACACTCTTTTATTTTGGTGCATGGTATCTTTACATAATTTAAACCATGGCTAGTAAAATAGCAACATTTAGTGTGAAGCAGTCACTTCTACCTTTCATTAAGGTCCTTGTCCTCCTTCCAGCCCATGTTTCTACCACTGAGATCAGTTGACTATTTTATGCTTTTACAGTTAATTTTTCTCTTGCTCCAAAACTCATTTAGTCTACAAGTACATCATCAGCCAAGATAGAGGACAGAAAGAGTTTCTAGTACAGAAGTCTTAAAAATCTTGCAATGATGCATGCATCAAATACAGGTCTGACAATCAGTGGTAGTAGTAATCATTTGTCTATTCCTACAAATTAACATTTCAAGACGTATAATTCATTCTTATTTTACATACAAGTCTACAATTTATTTGTAATAGATGCAACATAGTAAATTATTATGAGAATAATTGAGGACATTATTAAGATGTTCACATCACAATACAAAAAAAAAATCCAGTGTAAAACTTTAGCATTTCACCCGAACAAAACCCCAAGTGTTTGGGTTTAGAGATTTTTTGAGAGTGGTGTAGTGTTAATTCCACATAGTGTTAAGTGAGCACAGGTGTGGGTTCATCTGAGCCAAGTGCTGATCTAGTGACAAAATGAATTTAAGCTGACTTAGCCTGTAGCTCTACACTGTCATTTTCCCAACATGCATGTCAGCATTGTACTGTATTTGGCTTCTGGCGGTCCTGGTTCTGACTGTGGATCATGCATGGGACATTTGACAGTGGCAGGCTGCCATGAGGAAAATATGTGCTGTAAGCCATTTCTTTTAGCTGAGATAGTGAGTGGCTAAATGAATAATAATCTCATCTCATCTCATTATCTTCCGCTTCCCATGCCCATCCAGACAAGGACATTTTGGGCGTTGGGCAGATACATCCAGGGCAGGGCACCAACCCATTACACAACCTGTGTAGAGGCAATTTAGATAGTGGTAATTTACAGCAGCCGGCTCACCTTGTATCCATGTTTTTGGGACCGTGGGAGAAAACCAGAGAAATGAGAGAATGCCAACATGAGGAGAACATGGAAATTCCACCAAGATCGGGATTTTAATCTTTAACCGCCAGGGCTGAGAGGCAGCCATGCTAACCACTATGCTACAGTGCCGACCGATAAATAATGAAAATAACATTAATGTATTTATTTAATGATTATTATTAACTCTAACAGATATGGAGATTAATGTAAAACAGCTAAAGAAACGCAGGACTTGAAACTATGATGATGAACTTATATATAGATGTGTTTATGAAGACACTGGAGTCAAAATCAAGTTCATCTTGATTGAAAAAAATCTGTATCCACTGGGCATCAATAGATACCTTACAGCTTTGTATTTGCCTGTATTTGAATGCGCTCAGCTGGCATCAATGGCTTCATTATTGCTTGGCAGCGATTCTTGCTAGGCTTGTTAAGGCATAAGCTTAATGTGAAGTTCCCATTTGCTTTTCATCATGCTTTGCCTTTTTTTTTCTCCACTGTTTTTTGACCTGCTTTTAAGCATCTGTTATCAGGGCTTTGGTTAGTGGGATGGAATGCAGGCTCTGTCTCAGTGCAGCATGTACAGGCAGGTCTTTGCTGCAAGTTCCACTCTGCTTCTCCCTGAGTGGAGAGCACAACAACAAAAAGACAAAACAGACAATACAAATAGACTAATGCTACATTTAGTCTAATAACAGGACGGTTAGGCAATACATTGGTTAGGCCACAGGACATATGAACGAATGATTTCTGGACATTTGGCAAAAGGTAAATTCAATCTATAATACCTATATTAAGTTTAGCAAATTAACTGGATGTACAACTATAGCATTTCAATTGAAGACCTTTTATTTTCTTAAATAGGCTTTGTTGTGTACCTACATGTTTTTTTTCATAACGTCATGGTTAAAGATCTTTTTGTGTATTATGTTGTACACATTTTACCATTTTCACTTTATTATTAGTTTATTTATTTACTAAAAGGCATTGTCAGATCTCTGATGACACAATGCAACACCCTCCCATCGACTTAGCATCTTAATTACTATAATTACTCTGGACTCATGTACTTGGTTTTCAGTCTTTCACAGAGGATTACATCATGTGCCCTTGACTGGGAATTGTTCTTTCCAGATTAAACTATCCTTGCGATATCTATGTATAGTTCATGGACAAATATAGGCATTTTATAGTGATTTTTGTTTCTTCATGGTATGATTAAAGAGAAAGTCTGAGCCAGACTTGTAAGTAAGTCAGAAGGAATTTGTGAGTGTACCAAGTGATTTTGGCTAAATGTGTTGCATTGGTTGGGCTGAATACAGTTCATTTCAATGCATCTATCTTAAAATGCTGGCACAGTCCATATGTTTCAATTATTTATTAGATGTGAGGTTAAACAACAGTATTTCATTCTCGTAAGAATTTAAACAGATGTGGTCAAGTTAATAGAGTAAAAGCATGAGTCCGATACTACATTTCAGAGGTGAATATTGTAGATTCCACTCAGCTACATGTAATTAACATATTGGACATACAGACAGTTGTCTTAGGTTTGAAGGGATACATTGAAACTGCATTTCAAGGATGTACTGCCTCATGTTGTCATGTTTGATTAGACACATCAAATTAGATGCAGATTCCTTAATTCCTTTACTTTGCTTTCCCCCAGGATGCTAACACATTAAAAGGTGTGACGGATAACATGGAAGACATGGACGTTGTCAATAGAAACATGTCTGATCAAGGCAGACAGACTCATCAGGTACTGAAGGTAAGAGTTTGTTTTTTGCTCGTCAAATGGCATGGGTGTATTTGTGTTTACACATTGTATACGTAAGATCAGAGAGTATTAGTCTAATCTTAAGGCTTTAAGGTATTAGGAAACACAGAGAGGGATATTTTGCCTAAAGCACTAAGATACTTATGCATCCATATTTCAAATTCTATAATATTACTTATTACAGAACTCAAACTCCACAATACACTTTTTAAATTTTTTTTTTTTTTTTTTTTTACAATTTGACACTTTTTAACTGTGTGGAATAGTTCAGCACTTCTGAATTAATCTGATCATTTATCAATACATTTATATATTTATAAATACAATGTTGTAAACACTTATTTTCTATATTCATTCATTCATTCATTCATTATCTTCCGCTTATCCTCTATTAGGGTCGCGGTGGGGTTCCCCATGCCCATCCAGGGGAGAACATCTCGGGCGCTGGGCAGACAGACCCAGGACAGGGCGCCAATCCATCGCTGGGCACACACCCACCCACACACACACACTCTAAATTGGGCAATTTTGAGAATTCAATTAACTTGATCCATGTTTTTGGACTGTGGGAGGAAACCGGAGAACCCGGAGGAAACCCACGCAGACACGGGGAGAACATGGAAACTCCACCCAGATGGGGATTCGAACCGGGAATCCCCAGCGCTGAGAGGCGAATGTGCTAACCACTAAGTCACCGTGCCACCCCTTATTTTCTATATTTCTGCTAAAATTTGATAAAGAATTATCAGATTGTCTAACAAATTTTAAAATAATATAACCAACTCAAACCAACAAGACAAAATATTAGACCTGGTCATTCATTTCTTGAGGGAATCTATTTAATATTATGTATCTGGGGCGGCATGGTGGCTCAGTGTTTAGCACGTTCGCCTCTCTGCTCTGGGGATCCAGGTTTGTATCACGATTCATGTTCTCCCCGTGGTCATGTGAAGTTTCTCTGAGTTTTGAGGTTTTCCAAAAACATGGATTGAAGGTAAACTGACTGCTCTAAATTGCCTCTATCAAAATTTCCCCTAAATAGTGTCTGTGTGTGAGTGTGAGTAAATGTGTGCCCAGTGATGGATCCAGCGCACTAAATGATTTTTTTTCTGGATGGGCATGAAAACCCCCCACAACCCTAGGAGAGGATTCACATGGATGATAATGAGATGAGATAAAATGAGATAAGATGTTTGTAGAAAGTAAACACTGCATTCTTGCATAACAATGCTCCTATAGTTTGGGCTTGTTTTGCTCCATCTATTTTGCTAATGGCACAATGCATTCTAAAATATAACAGCAAAGCCTAAAGTAAATGTTAGAACTTCTTTCCAAGAGCAACATCTTACGAGAATATGAGTCATTCAGCAGGAGCCTTAACACACACGTTCATGTTGAAGAATAGCCAAGAAAATGTTCTGACCTTAATCTAATAGAAAAGTTGTGAAAGCGCAAGCAGTTCAGGGAAGAAAACCAACATAAGAGCTAAAGCTGTTTTATTCAGCGGATTGGGCTGAAGTACCTTCAAGCCGATGCACAGGATTAATGAACAATTGTGTTTTAGTTTAGTTGAAGTAAATGCCGCAGAAAAAGGTCACATCAGGAACAGGAACAAAGGTTCACATGTTTTTGCCACTCAAGAATTTAAAATATTAAATTAATTCCCGGGCGGCACGGTGGCTTAGTGGTTAGCACGTTTGCCTCTCAGCACTAGGGATTTCCAGTTCGAATCCCCATCTGGGTGGAGTTTCCATGTTCTCCCCGTGTCTGCGCGGGTTTCCTCCGGGTTCTCCGGTTTCCTCCCACAGTCCAAAAACATGGATCGTTAATTGAATTCTCAAAATTGCCCCATATAGAGTGTGTCTGTGTGGTGAGTGTGTGCCCAGCGATGGATTGGCGCCCTGTCCTGGGTCTATCTGCCCAGCACCCGAGGCGTTCTCCCCTGGATGGGCATGGGGAACCCCCCCGCGACCCTAATAGAGGATAAAGCGGGAGATAATGAATGAATAAAAAATGTATTCCCTCTAAAACATACGTGACAATCTTTTTTTATGTAATTTATATTTTGATGTATTATTTGTGTGATTGTGTTCTCTTCGTTTACTTTGCGTGGCGTTCACCACCGCAAAATGGTGGAATGCTCTTCCCAAATCTGTCCGTAAGGCAGAATCACTAAACAGCTTTAAAAAATTACTGAAGACACATCTCTTTCACAAATACCTGTTGTAATTGAAGGAAAAAAAAAAAGGGGGGGGGGGGCATGCGCCGCGGCATCGAATAACATTCAGCTTTGATGAATTTACAGTGTAGTTGGTTTTCTTCATAGCTTCTGACTTGTGGTGTTCTCATTTGTAAGTCGCTTTGGATAAAAGCGTCTGCTAAATGACTAAATGTAAATGTAAATGTACTTTCATGAATTTTTTTTAATCAAATCTATGCATAAAAATCTCAAATTCAGACACTTCTATAAAACAAATAAGTGCATTACTGCTGAGGAAAAGTTGTAGTGTGAAACATGCTGTGTGAAAAGCTAACAGATGAATGAATTACCAAAGAATATCTGGACTAGGACCTGTTTGTATTTACAGAGCACACCACTGGACCTGATTGAGACAGGAAAAGGGCTTAAGGTTCAGGCAGAGCGCCCCCATCTGGTTAGTCTTGGTAGTGGACGTCTAAGCATAGCCATCACATTGCTGCCACTGCCAGAGGGTAAGTGACAAAAAAGCATGTAGCAGAAAAGACATTGATTCTATATATAGAATGATGTGCTTTATGCAGTTCTATTGCCTTGAGTGTTGAAAACCAATCAGACGTTTTCACAGAAACACTCCAAAATCTTTTAAATAATACAGAAAACATTTTCAGGAGAGCGAAACCTCCTCTCGAGGAGAGTGACAAGTATTCTAGGATTTTCAAGCTCTTGTAGGTGCAATGTGTACAGTACCATAATCAAGTGTCTATTTTTTCCACTTACTTATTCATTCATTATCTTCCGCTTTATCCTCTATAAGGGTCACGGGGGGGGGGGGGGGGTTCCCCATGCCCATCTAGAGGAGAGCGTCTCGGGCGCTGGGCAGATACACCCAGGACAGGGCGCCAACCTATCGCTGGGCACACACTCACTCACACAAACACAGTCTACATGGGGCAATTTGGAGAACTCAATTGACTTGATCCATGTTTTTGGACTGTGGGAGAAAACCGGAGAACCTGGAGGAAACCCACACGGACACGGGGAGAACATGGAAACTCCACCCAGATGGGGATTCGAACCGGGAATCCCTAGCGCTGAGAGGCGAACTACTAAGCCACCGTGCCGCCCTCCACTTACCATATAGATGAATTTTGTAGTTTTTCAATTACAGACTGTAGTAAATCTGTTTAATTTTTTTGTTAGATTCTTGTTGGTTCTCTGGTCTCTATTGGTCAGGACCATATCAGAACAGTTAGAATTTGTTTATTGTCAGTTCTGCAATGACACTGATGCAGTGAGGGGGTATAAGTGCAGCAGTACTGCTGTAGTTTAATTTAAACACCTCAGTGACACTGCTGGGATAGGAATAATGCACACGACCAAATAATACCTGCTCTCAGCATTGATGATCCAGGTTCAAATCGCAATCTGTGCTTCATGTTCTCCCTGTTCACATCGTCTAAAATGTTCTCTGCTGGATGGGCATGAGAAGAGATCCTTCACCACCCCCCTCCCTGCAAACACCTTATTAAGTGGAAGATAATGAGATGAGATATTGATTTATATGTTAAATATCAAATAACTGTCATAAAGAGGAATTCAATTACAAGCTAATAAATAATTAAAATTAAAATTCCTTGAATAAGTTAGATAATATAATATAATGCCTTTCCACACAGTTCTTAAAATGGTTCAATGTGTAAATCTGCCAAGGGAGTGAACATCATATAAATAACATAAAGATCCTTTTTTGGAGAAATTTTGAATATCCAAACATTTCATAAGTTCAATAAAAAAACTTTATTATTTTATCTTTTTATACAAGGAGACTATGTACATGAATATTCCCTATTCACTGCAGCAACAGAAAATGTCAGAGAACGTTGGCACAGGTCTCCAAGGTGCATCTTCTTAGCTCTTTTTGAGACACAATCCATTTTTAGAACCAACAACAGCTCAAGATGTGGGAGTCTGGGGTTCAGGTTTTTTTTCCCTATGTGTACACTGTAATGATTAATTGTATACTTTACACTGTACACACAGTAAAGATGGAATAAAACACAAATTTGTATTGTCTCTATACAGCCATCATAAACATTATTAACTACCAATTTGGGTACATTTTATGTATCAAAATGTAAAGGTATAAGTTTAAATATATGTTAAAATGTTGGATCTGAAATGATATTATTTCATCTCTAGATCCAGTTTGAAATGTAAATTACCTCTTCTGTCACGATAAGTTAGACAATGTTTTAACCCTTTAAAAAACAGCTGCTTCAAAAGACCTTTAAAAATTACTCATTAATAATAATTAATTAGCAATAATTATTACAAATATTTATAATTAGTTACTACTAAAATCCTTTTTAGTAATAACACCTTCTGTGTATTTATATAACATAACAAAATATTAGTAATGTTTATGTAGTTAAATCTGGAAATTACCTTATTTTATACAGTATTAAATAATTATTCAATGCTGGCTTAGTGGTTAGCACGTCCACCTCTCAGCGCTGGGGATCCAGGCCCGAATCTCAATCTGAGTGGAGTTTCAATGTTCTCTCAAAGTCTACAGGGGTTTCCTCCATGTTCTCTGGTTTCCTCCCACACTCCAATAACATATTTATGGTAAATTGGCTTAATTGTCCCTAAAGTGTGTGTGTGTGTGTGTGTGTGTGTGTGTGTGTGTGTGTGTGTGTGTATGAGTAAGTGTGTGTCCAAAAATAGATTGGAGCCCTGTCCTGGGTATATCATCCCAGATTCCGAAATGTTCTCCCCTGGATGGGCATGGGGAACCCCGTTCTCCCCCCATGATCCCAGTAGAAGATTTAACAGAAGATAATGAATGAATGGATAATTAGTTAACACATTTCATTGGTACAATAAAATAGTAAATCTATTGGGATGAATGTAAGAATTAACACTTAGAACTTTTCATATTGTTTAATTTCGTGACTAAGCAAAAACTGAAAATTGTTGTTATGCCACGTTTTTCAGCTTTGACCACATTTTATGAGTTATGCTTTGATCGAAATGGTAAGTTTATCTGATCTGAGGTATTCTGCAGTCTCACATTTATCTGGGCTGGACAGAGTAAGATAACGTTGGAATGAGACAGCTGGTGAGAGGAATGTGATTTTTATTCATCTCTCTGGAGTCCTGCATGTTTAGCCTGGTCTGGAGATTTAATGCTTGACCGACACAACTTCAGTGCTGTCATGTCGTATAATGAGCAGACGATGATTCATTCTTTCAAGCATGTACACTCACATTCTCCTCCAGTGTAGTTTTGGGCAGCACTAATGTTATTCTGTGTGACTCAGTCTATTCTTTAATTCAGCACAAAAGATCAAATGTTCACTCGAGTTCTAAAAGTAGATACAGAGAACCAAATTAAACAAGTGAGACAAAAATATTGTACTTGGTCAAATTTGATCTAATATTTCATCTGTGAGTGGCAAAAGTATGTAAACTTCTACAAATAGGTGATACTTTGAAGGAAAAATGAAAGTCAGGTGCTGGGCAAATATACCCAGGACAGGGCGCCTGTCCATCGCTGGGCACACACTCACTCACACACACTATATAGGGGCAACTATTAACAGCCAGCTTTACTTGTTTTTGTACTGTGGGAGGAAAATGAAGAAAACTTAGGTGGACAGGGGAGAACATAAACCCCACCCAGATCAAGATCCCCAGTGCTGAGCGATGAATGTGTTAGTCACCCTCCTTGAAACATAATTGTATATAAATGTCTAAATTTAAAATGACATTGAAAATGAATAAATAATTTACCAATATATGGATCCTAAAACAGGCGGCACAGTGGCTTAGTGGTTAGCACGTTCGCCTCTCAGCGCTAGGGATTCCCAGTTCGAATCCCCATCTGGGTGGAGTTGTCCTGGGTCTATCTGCCCAGCGCCCGAGACGTTCTCCCCTGGATGGGCATGGGGAACCCCACCGCGACCCTAATAGAAGATAAGCGGGAGATAATGAATGAATGAATGGATCCTAAAACATGCTTTTTAATATGTTTACCAAAATTTGACTTTTCTAAAGAAATTACCATTTGTGGCATTTGCAGCTTTACATAGTCACAACTTCTGCCCATTAACAGTTCGCTGTTCACTTTTAAATCTAGTCTTAAAACCTATAAAGCAATAAATCTGATGTAGAGCCATGTGTACCAAAGTGCTAATGCACACCAAATATATAACTAAATATAAGTGTTTACTGAGAAGCATATATATATTTTTTTTTCTTTTTTTTTCTTCTCCATAATACAACAGTCATGATAAACAGAACCAAACTGAAAATTTGAAAATTTTTGAAAATGGTCTACAGTGTTTTTTTTTTTTTTTTTTTTTTTTTTTACAATTTAATGCTCTGCAAATCAAACTGGAAAAAGAAACAAGCAATGAGTTCACATGTGATTTTATCCTTTTTTACTCCACCCCAAACAAGTAGTTATTTTGTCAGATTCCTTTGGGCCTTATCTACAGTGGGCACTCATAATTATCTGTACCTTCCCCCATTGGTCAGTGTCCCTGCCCACAAAACCCTAACAAATAGATGCACGGTGACGACACTGCTATCTTGTTATTAAAATGAAAAACATTTAATTGCCCAGTCCTGTTAGTAATTGCTGTATTAAAGATGTTTTAAACGTAAGGACTGAAAGGACAAGGATGTCTGCTGGTGATTAGACAGTAGTGAGTTGAGCTAAAGGTGAACCCTTGTGTATTTCCACACTTGTTAGCTTATGGACTTTGTGTTGAGTCCTTTGGCTGATGCTATTTGCTAAACATAAATATTTGGGGTGCATTTTAGGAAAGACTACTCTGGGACATGGAGCTGTGGACATCAATATCCAGGGTCCTGGAATTTCAGCTCAGCATTGCTTTATTGAAAACACAGCTGGAGTAATCACCTTACACCCCTGTGGAAACCAGTGTACTGTGGATGGACTTCCTGTCACAACACCTGTACGCCTGTCTCAAGGTATCTCTTATTAGACAACTAAATGCTTGCAGTTATCTAAACCAAAGGACTTATCATTAAGTTCTTTTCTGTGTGGAAGTTTTCTCTAGTTACTCCGGTTTCCTACCACATTTTAAAGACTGATGGGTAAATCAGTCACTAATTGCCTAGGAAAGAGCTAAATACGACTGTAATGAATAAAACATGAACACATAGCTACTTCATAAAGAATATAAGTTGTGATAAATAGTGGCAGAGCAATTACATGAAAATATTACTATAAAAATGTTTTTTTAAAAACAAATCTTTGAAATACAAAAACCAGAGGCCTTAGTATGGCTCAGTGATTAATTAATTGATTAGAAACTATGTTAAATGATTAAATAGTAAAAAAGGGTTGGATTTTCAGATTAAATATCTCCAATTTCACAGTAATGTGGGTTGAATCATTGCAGTGGCACATTAAATGCAACCTAAATCTATGTTAGATTTTATTTCAATGTGTTGCACACAATACACCAGACAGCTGTGATTAGATTTCATGTCGTTGTGAGCAAAATCTGTTCAGTGTATTGGAAACAGGCTGGAATCAATCATTTTATAGAAAATATTTTGTCATAAATATATATTTGCACCAAATTTGATACCTTATTTACTAATTGCATAAGGTTTTGCATAATCCATTCATTTTAGTTGTAAAATTTTACGAGCAAACCCATAACATTGATCCTATTTTCATTCCCAAATCATTTAAAATGTTTAATGAAGGGTAGCACAGTGGCATAGTGTTTAGCATGTCCCTGTAAACCAGATGGTAACCATATACACTATGAACATCATTAAGACATAAAAACAGAGGTTTTTCAATTACAAATTGACCAGAGTAAAAATTAAATGCAAACAAAAAATTATACTACACTCACAAAAATGTTTATTTCAGAAAGTTACTTCCTACCCTGGTTATAACATTGATCTTAATTAGTTAAAGTTATTGATTTAATGCAAATTAGATTAAATATAATGAAATTTTACCTGTATTCTTTATGTGAAATACCATATATTTGAAGAACGGTAGAAGTCATTAGTAATGGTATTATATTGGAATACATTTTAATGACAAAATGATTTATGCAAAGGATAAGTTTAAGATAAAATATATTGGCACCAACATTATAAATATACAATCTATTTTAAATAATAATAAAAAAAACTTATGTAGTATCTTTTTTTTGCATATTTTCACTGCTGATTTTATTTTTGACAGTGGCACTTTTACATTAGAAGGCTTGATTTACACTGTTTAATTTCTACACTACAAAGGCTAATTGCACTACTCCCATGAATAATTCATGTTCTATATTTTATATTTTATTTAACATTTTTATGTTTACTTAGATATTTTTGCTTATTTAGGTCCCAATGTGTTTTACCCTTGAGCACAGCCCTTAAACTTCATTACTACAGTGGCCAACCCCATGCTCATGTGTGTGTGTGTGTGTGTGTGTGTGTGTGTGTGTGTGAGGAGACAGATATTTTCCGCCAGTATCAGGAGTAAAGTTGCCGTGATAACTGTATGTTGGCTGTAAAGAGCAGTTTCTCAGCTTTCATAAACATCATAATTTTCTGAAGGCGCAAACTGTCGCAAAGTTACGGTATTTCAAAGCAAAACCTTGTTTAAACGCTCATCTGTGTCTGACTCGTAAAACGGATTCATGCTTTTCTGCCAAAGCTCAGGTTCATTTATTCAAAAATTTCATCTGTTAGAAATGAATGTGCAATCCACTGCTGACAGACATATTTCATATTATTTAATTTTATCCAGTATAACTAATAAATGATCAAACAAAATGAATGTAACAACGGTTACAATCATGAAAGGGCACTGTTTAAAGAGGACAGAGGGGGAAAAAGGGTATCTGGGCTAAAGCCCCTGATGTTTCTAAACCCTAAAAACACCCTGCGCCTGGTCCTTCATAGGCATCTTTACTGATCTTCAGTCAGGTATTTAATATGGTTGTGTCAGTTCTCTCAATGGACACACTGCAAACCTGTGACGTGATCTAGAAGTGATGGGTTATGACCTTGGAAACTACAGAACAGACTGACCTCAATTGAACCTCATTCTCCAACCACTGGGTCCAGCAGGGCAAGCAGGTTTCAGCAGATTGCGCATGCGCTTCGCATGAACGGCACTGGGTTTTAGTTTATTCTGGGCGGCGTTCATACTGAAATCCCGCAGACCTTTTAACTCGGGGGAGTGGTAACCTTCACTAACTCCCTCCCTCCCTCCTTATCACTCGCCACAGCGTGAGGAGGAAATTAGAGGAGAGCAATTGTTGGGATCTGAAAGGCGCTGCTTTAACGGAATAACATCTGTTTAACCCTGATGGCTACAATGCACCTTCCGCGGGACCTTTGTTGTGTGCGTTTTAGCGAAGGCTCCAGCTAAAGCTGTCTGTCTTTAACCTTGATAATTATGAGGAAAGGCTGGATTCCGTGTCTTTAAATCTCTTGTGGATCCTTGATCATTAGTGAAAATCCTTGACGCTCGTTCGCGTCGCTCACCTCTCTAAACGTGGCTGCTTCTTAAAGGGCCAGCGCACAGCAGCGGATCATGTGGATTTAAAAGTAAGTGTTTCTGAGGTGGAAGGATGTAAAAAAAAAGCCTTCGTCATATTTAGCAATGTATGCAACTAATTAATGGTTTTTATTAATCAACTGTTGTTATTGTATTGTATTTTTATTTTAGTGCAAACACACGGTCTGTAATTTGTATGTGTGTGTACTAAGTAAAGCAGTGGAATACATTCAGATTGACAACTTGCATATTGACAAAGTGCATTAATCACTCTTTAACAACTTAAGACGAGGTCATAATACAACCAGAACTCTCTTCTCAGAGAAATTACATTATAACAAATGCTGGATCCCAGAATGCCCCCCCCCCCATTCCTGTCCTGCATACTGTATTAACACTTACACCTCTGAATCTCATTCTCCAGATTGAATTAAACTATTGTTTATGAAGCTTTTAAGTTTAATCAGTACTTGGGATTGTACAGTTGTAAAAACAGAGACATCAGTTCTGTCTGATGTGGAGTGAGTTGATTATTGGGAAAGGATTTGGAGAGTAGTCAGATAGAACTCAGATTATTTGTTAATTTTTGATTTGTTTGTGTTTTTAGGAATTTACTCGATACTTTGATAAAGTAAAATGTAAGCGGTTTAAAGGACTAAAACACTATTCGTTAAAGCTGTTATATTTACAATTAGTATTGGCAATGGTTTTTGTAAAATGTCGGAATCAAAAAGTGTGAAAACCACTAGTTTTATCGTAAACAATAGGTTATACTCTTGAAGTCTGTTATATGTTTATTGGGTAAAATCGTCATCAGGACTTGTCAAGTAAATAAATATGGTATATGTATTGGAGTAGCATTGAAAGTAAATTATCAAATAAAACCCCTCGAAACTGTAAAAGTAAAGAAGTACTTTAAATATAATTAGATAGTCTCCATTACTAATAATGCATTATTCTGAAAGCTCAATTCATTTGATGGGTAAACATTAATAAATACTTTATGACAAACAAATCTTCATTATATACATAAAATTAGGCTTTTAGTGCTTGACCTTTTTTGTTTATAGTTTTTCATTCAGTATTTCATTATCTCTATGCACTAAAAGATGCCACACTGGTCAACTGAGATCCCTCTTTGTATATACTATATACCCAAAAACAATATAACAACTGTTCTAATTATTTAAGTAAAACTGCTATTCTTAATTCCAATGATAAGATATATTAAAGCTCATGAGTGTTTTATTTAACTTTTAATAGCCTTCACAAATACTCTGACCCAACCCTGAACCAAATACATATCCAATACAAACATTAATGCCTTAACACATACATTTTCCTTTTAAATAATTTGGCACAAATTACTGCAAACACATTCCAAAATCTTATGGAAAGACTGCAGGGGTTTGTGAGCAACTCTAAATTAATGTCTATTTTTTTTGTATAAGATACCCAGTATGCTAATGTGCTGTAGGTGCTTTAGTATTTTTTTGTTGCCTTTTCTCATTATCAAGATTCCTGCAAAACTTCTGCTTTTTTTCTGGATTTTGGCCTCAGAAATTCACGTGGCGGAACAGTTGGAAAAAAAAGAAATGGTGTGGCACCAAAAATCATGCAATGGTCAAAATCACTGAAATCATCCTGTTTCTGTGAACTTTACATTCAGCTACTGACTTCTGGTTCAATCTGCAATAGATTATGTATAATAGTGCTGCCATGGCTGTTTACAGAATTGCTTAAATTAAGTAAAGGGGATGTTAATCTAGTGGCTGGCGGGGGGGTGAAAGTGACACAATACAAGTTCTTTGTTACAATATTAGAATTTCTGTTTAGATACTTTGATGAGAAAAGACTATAAAGTCTGCTCACATTATGGCTGTGTATTTATATTAATGTACTGTTTTAGTTATTGAGTTTTGTTGTTAAGTGTTGGCAGCATGAATTAAAGATGAACCCTGTCAGAGAGGGTATAGTGCAGCAATTAGGAAGCTGGCTCCTAGACTGTTGCATGCTGACCAGTCACTTTAGTATGCTTATGGCTGCTTGTATACAGTTACATTTCTATTCCTGGTTAGTGTGAGACACTAGCTTAAAACTTAGTCAGGTACAGAAACAACATTTTTTCCCCCTTGACATGCAGTCATTTTAATTTCTATATAGATTTGCATTTCTATAAAGTTTTTCTCTATTGCATTTGAAGATTTAAATCACATCATTTTGCTTGATGCACTATGTAAACAAGTTTCTGTAATGTCATGTAAATTGCAATTGTTCTTAAAATCAAAGACTAATATTTAACAATTTAAATAAGTACATATGTATGTATATATATATATATATATATATATATATATATATATATATATATATATATATATATATATATATATATATATATATATTGCTGTTTACGGTTTATTTAAAGTATTTAATATTAGTTTGATTTGGACCTTTTTCTTTAAGCCTCTGAGATGATGATGAAGATAATGATGATTTTACAGTTATGCTCATGGATGTTTTACCGATTTATGCAGTTCACAATACCTGAGTTGTTGTGAGTCTGTGAGCGATCAGTAGGAGACCGATATTAAGGGCAGGCTGGACAGTCAAGCACATGCATTTTATAGTTTCAGTCATGATGTTGTAATTTTAATTGAATTAAAATTTTTAATATTCATGGAGGATTATGTCCGACAAAACTTGTTGGCCTTTGTGCCCAAAATTAAAATATGGCTTATTTGTAGCATAATTCAGTTTCAGGTTGCAATCCCTGTTACAGCAGTGACCTAAACAAGATTTTTCCAAAGTACTTCCAAGTTCATTTAGCTATGTGCATCATTATAACTTGATTCTTAAACAGTATCACCTGAGGGCTCAATGGCCATGCGAATAGTAGTTTTATCTGAATATATGACATGAACTTCAGGTGGCTTTAAAATACCTACATTTTCAATAGTTGTGCTGAGAAACATTGTCTTAGTGTTTCAAGTGATGTGTAATTTTTGCTTTTTAATTTTTTTTTTAATTTTAGTGATTTTAATTGCTTTTTTAATTCTCATTGCGATGTTATCAGTTAAACTAAAAATTGTGAAAACTTTTATTGGTGTTGCTACAAACTTTTTTCATTTTGCCTCTGTGCCAATTGTTTAAAATGTTTTGCAGATATCACATTTGATTAGTTTGGATATTCCCAAAAAATAATATTATTATTTTTAATAAATTGTTTTGTGAATTGAACAAGACAAATCCACTTTTACATAAATTTACAAAAAATTCTCATTCCATTTCCTTTTGAATAATGTACATTTCGGGTATGCATTCCATACCTTTTTTGTAACTGAGAAAAATACAATACAAAAAAAACAGTACTAGGTTTGCAACTACAAATATGTCTAATCAGTTTTTTTAATTAGTAGACAAAGCATTATGCATTTTTAATAAGTCTATTTAAGAAATTAGTTTAATGCAGTTTTGTTTATTTAAAAAGGAACCAACTAATTTTAGTGGTAAACAAATTTTAGACCAATTACAAACTTATTTATGCCATTGTGTTTTTATTGCATTGTTGGATTCTGGTACCAAGCAACAAGAATCAGTCTGATGAACAAGGACATTAACAGCTAGGCTTTTGTTTAAAGTTATACTACCTCTGAGAATAGTTAATATATAACAAAAGCTGTTTCATTATTACTAAAGGAATTTGATGAATGTTTCCCCTTGAGGTATGTGCCAACTGTTTTTACAATCCCTCATGTCAGCTCTTGAAGGGCTTTATGAATTTTAGGTAAAAATGGCTTGTAGTCATAGTTTGTCATAAAATTTCATCCAGTATTGCACAAGAGTTTTGAGATTGAAGTCACCCCCAGGCTGTGAGCAACAATGGGGAAAATGATTACAACAGGAAATGCATCATGAAACTCGTTGTGTTGCAAACAGAATGTGAATGGCTCTGTACTGTGGAAATGAATATGTTTACTGACTCCACTTATTACCATGGAACATGATGATGCTGATGAGTTTTAAATGGGCAATTTTTCATATTTGCATGTCAGATATCATTATGAGTTTTGGAAAGAAATAATTAGACTGAAATCATTGTTTTATGCTGTGTTTTTTTTCAGTGTGACTCTGCAGTAGGAAACTGACATAACACATAGTCCTTGCTAGGGTCTAAAATATCTGTGGATAAATTTATCCATAATGCCTGGCAGAGGCTCGGTACTACAAACAGAGACCAGAGCAAATGCAGTCTATTCATTTACTTTACCCGAACTACTCCATGAAAAAAAGTTACAAATAAGATCAGGAATATATTCAATGTAAAAAATGTACATCGACGTCTGGCTATAATAGTTTTGCTGTTCATGTAATGTAAATGAATCCTTTGAATAAATACACAACAGGTAAATAAGGGCCTTTTTAATATTGTACTGAAAATGTGGCTATACTTCCATGTGCAGCTGAAGGAACCTGCATTCTTCACACATGTTTACCTGCAGAATCTTATCAAACACAGGATTTTTGTTCTATCAGGTGACAATGCTGTGTAACGATCCATTTTAATTTCCATTCTCAGTTTTGTTTTTAGCGCAGTGTTTACAGCAGGTTAGTGCAGCTTTTGATTTTGGAGTAACTGGGTATTACATACAGAGTTTTTTAAGTGAATTCTATTATGGAAAATAATAATTGATTGCAAAGTGAAACATTACAGTAATTTAACTACTTTTAGATGAGACAATTAATCATTTGTGCAATTAATCGCGATTTTCTTTGTGCAATTAATCGCAAATTAATCATAAGTGCAAATTAAAATCATGCTGAATTTATAAAAACAATACATTTATGTCAGTAACTGGCCATTTAAGTGGCGCGAATCGCACGGTACAAAAAATAGTGTCACACTTTTAAATAGTCTGTTTACTTTATCATTACAGGAAAACCTTTTTTTTTTTTTTCAAATTAGTATCAATTTTTTTTTTCTGTAATCGTCTCATGTCTGGTAATGAGTATCAAGTAGTTACTTTTTCAAATTGTTAATACTATTAAAATACAAATTTTAATGAGTTTATTAGTTGTGATTTTTGTTGCCTGTAGAAATGCAGTCAGTTTCTTAATTTCTCATTTACATTTACATGACCTTACACTTGCTGTAAATTGGTTAATTAACTTGGTTAAATATGTATTTTTAACAGTTTGAGCACAGAGAGGTTTTGCATTCTGTCAAGGACAGAAGGAATACAATTTTGTCTTCAAATCAGCATTACTTAAACAAAGCAGAACACAGTGATCACTTTAAGTCTAAACAAAGCACTATTTTGACAATTTTAGATGTACTATTCTTAAAAACTGCACAGAGGTTTTTATATTACGTCTCAAATTTATCCAAAAGGAAGTGTTCAAGACAACTGCAATATGTTGCCATGCAAGATTTCACAAAAGTGAATTGTATCTAAGCAGCCATGACTCATGAGTCTATTTACTGTCCATATCACTCACACTATTGTCTGTGAAAGTACAAGTTAAAGTAATGCTCACTCTAAAGCTGCTCCCATCATGTTATAATAGACGTGATAAATACATTTTAATATTTAGGTTTGATGCCCTAAAAAGGTATTTTGTCATCTGTTTTTTTGTTATTGTTTTTCTGTAAGATTTTAATCATGTCTTTGTTCAGTTTGCCTTATGCTTAATCATTCAAAAATCTTTGTTATATCCACCTAACTAATGGCTTTAATCAGATTTACAGTATGTTGGCATTTGGTTGCTGAGTGGGCAGTGATGTAGGCTGGAAAATATTGAAGTCTTTGTGGATTGCTGACTCATTTTGCTACAAACTGTAGCAGTGGACTAAACGTGTTTAGCTGTGAGATCATACTGTACATTCATAGACCTAAATTTGATATTAGGAAAATACACGCATGTTGGAATGCATGTTCTGTACTTTTACAACCACGCAGTATGTAGCATGTGGACATGCAGCTGTAAGCATTAAGATATGTATTATTTGTTTATTTTTTTATTTTTATAAAGAGAAGTCGCACAGAATCCATGAAGAATTCCATTACCAAAACACTGTTAGTCGGCTGTTGCTTTGGAAAGATAAATTATCCGAACTTCTGTGTGTCTTTTTCCTTCGTAAATATTACAACCCCTCTCAAAAGTAATTATAGGAATCCTAGGTCATGGGAGGGGTTAACTATGCTTATGCATAGGAGAACGCCCATGGCCTAGGTCTTTAGTAATGCACCGTCTGAATTAATCCACCTTTCAATACCTTTTTTAAGGCTATTAAAACGTCTTATTGTTCAGAAATGCTGTATAAATAGCAGTTGCACTGCATATAGATAATCATAATGGTGGCGGCATTGGAGGAGAAAGCAGAGCCACCCAAAATATACTTTGATTAGATATATGCAGCTCCACCTGATGAAAAGGTATACCCTTTATAAGCTGCAGAATTCGACCCTGAGTTGCAGGAATGCGAGTGGCAGATACCATCTTTCAGCATATTTGTTTTAATGAATTTCTGAGCTTGCGAAATTGTTTCTGGTCCTCATTCGTTCCCTTGTACCCTGATACACTCATGTAGCCACATCATCAAATAATCATCAACAATAACCTCATAAACTGTATTAAGAAAAATATCACTCACTGAAAATCCTGATTATTTGTCTCCAAATTGTATTCTCTATTTTTATTTTCAACAGCTTATTTAAATCTATTAAGAAGTCATTTTTTATTGCCATCAAAGCTAATGGTGAAAGTCGAGTTCTATTTCTGTAATAGGTTTTAATTGGCTGATTGTGTCTGCTCAAGTACTCTCCAATCAGAGGATGTAAAAACCCTGACATAATGTTAGAAGGGTCTGGTATGGAGGACTCAAAATCTGATTGGTTAAAGCACCAGGTTGATTTAGTCTTATTTAATGCTACTGGGGTGCAAAATTCATTCTAAAGGTCTAGGCAAAAATATTTAAAACCTGGCAACCAATGATGCTGAAATGTGATTGGTTAAAAGTTTTAATAAGAAAACGCACATTCATTCATTCATTCATTTATTAACCTCCGCTTTATCCTATATTAGGTTCGCGGTGGGGTTCCCCATGCCTATCCAGGGGAGAACATTTTGGGCGCTGGGCGCTGGGCAGATTTTGGGCGCTGGCCAATCTATCGCTGGGCACACACTCACTCACACAGACATGCACACAGACACACTCTATATGGGGCAATTTGGAGAACTCAATTGACTTGATCCATGTTTTTGGACTGTGGGAGGAAACCCGAGAACCCGTAGGAAACCCACGCAGACACGGGGAGAACATGGAAACTCCACCCAGATGGGGATTCGAACCGGGAATCCCTAGTGCTGAGAGGCGAACCACTAAGCCACTGTGCCGCCCAAGAAAACACGTCTTTTTCTAATATTTAAATTTACAGTAATTCGTTGAACATGCACAAAACAATCTGTTTAGCTTGTTTACACAAAAGTAAATTATTGTCCAGTAACACATACACAATTGTGCAGCACATATAACATTTTTATGCATTATGTATTTTGTTTTCAAAACTTATTGCATATATTTTTTTTAACATTGATTTTTGGAGGAACAGATGAACAATGTGCAGCTTCAATCTATAATCTATTAAAATTTAATTTAGGTAAGTATTTAGCATTATTAATAAGGTAAAGTTTGACATTGAGTTTGAAATTGACTGCAGTTGATTTATTAAAAATTTGGGATTTTGAGTCAAGGTTGTGACTACAACACTGTGCAATCCATGCTAATATAAACAGAATCACAACTATTTTAGTTCAAGCTTGTGAATCGTCTCAGAGGCACATTGCAGGCATGTAGAGGCAGACATCTGGGTGTTGTACGGCTTCAAGCTGAGAACACAGAATCCCTCTACATACAAAAGTAAATAGACAATGTGTAAGGAGGGCCAATGTATTTTGTTAATGCTGATTGGTGTTGGCAGTATTTATAAAACTGAGTTACACTAATGTGTATTTGCTGACATCTGCAATGTGCTGACCAGACTTGAGGTGTGAGCTGTATTCTGTCCAGCTGGAACAAAGAGGGCATCTGGTACTGCCTATTCATTGAACATCTGTTTTTTGTCTTTCTATAAGACTTTCTATAAGACCCCCCCCCCACCTTTAAAATGTTTTGTATTGGAATAGACAATCACCTTTTTCTTCAGTCCATTAAGTGCATTGATGCAGTGTTTTTTGCTACATTTGTTCTGTTTTTTGGCGATGTCGGTGAGTCTTTTCCTCTTCAGACGGCTCATTTTTATAAGCTGTGTATGTGCGTGCTTGAAGAAGCCCGGAGATAAATGGCATAGAAAACCACAGATAGAAACAAGGCTTGTCTTGTCTTTTTTTCCTTTGCACTCAGCAAGCAAAAAGACAGTTAAGGAAGCTGGCGCTGCAGTGACTAATGGTCCTGAAGGTTCCCATCCCTTCCTCAGAGCAAATGTTCCGTGCCATTCCAGACTGCACTTCTCACACTTAACTGCAGGATTTTTGCTCGTCACAACTCCCAAATACAACATTAACATGAATTAAAGTTACGTGGTAACACTGACTTAAACAATATGACTTTAGGTGGAAAATCCTTTGGGACAATGTTCAAATAGACAAATGCACAACAACAAGAAACTTTGTTGGACGCATAAATATTAATAAAATAGGATGGTATCATCATATCAGAGCAGCTTTGTTAGATTTGCTCTGAAATATGTTTGTGAAATTGAGCAGCTTGTTTTATTTTACCTGTGAATTAATATTGCTTAATTCATGCCTTGGTTCAGTTTGCCAGATTTAAATAATTATTCTGCTGGCCAAAAAGTTGTTTAATTCAGTTAGATGGATGATCAGCAAAGTCATGAATTCAGCTTAGTACCTGATTGTGTGGAATATGTTAACGATGATGTTAATACAGAATATGGAATAACACTGACAATCATATCCTCACACTATTAGAATGTACCCACAATTGATAGGTCTGTTAAGGGGAAATATAGACCTATTATTCATTTTCATTCAACTTCTGTAAGTGGTGGCTAAATGGCTTTGTTTAACTTCATGCAGGCTGCATGCTGTGTTTTGGCCAGTCATCCCTTTTCCGCTTTAACCACCCAGAGGAGGCTTTCAGAATGAAAAGCATGAGGCCGGCAACAGAAAATAAATCTATCTTCAAAACAGGTAATTCCCATAAACTGCCTTCTCTCACACACACACTGATTATTGGATCAGTAGCTTAAAATAATTAATTATGGAGAAATATTTTAAAACAAATAAACTTCAGTGCTTAAAATTGTGATGGCTTTATTCATGTACATATTTATTGAATTATTAAATATATATATTAATGATTTGGTGAATATAAATACATTTATTAATATTTTAATTCCCAACTAAATAACAACTTTGATTATTACATGATTTATAGTTGTATTCAGGGAGCAAGATTTTTTTTTTGTAGCCTTACTAATGTCAGTGATGCCACTGTTACTTGTTAAGGTTATAAAAACAATATTAAATTATAATGCCTTGTCTATATAAATACTTTGATTAATCATAATGCTAAATACCAAAGGGATATCATGAAGACATGCCTACCCTAAAATGAACTGTATCTGTATGATGTCCAACATCTGAAAAAAGATTATCATTACATTACATTAAATTTGCTTATTTAGCGACGCTTTAATCCAAAGTGATTAACAAGGTGAGCACAAGGTTAATCACAACATCCCTGGACCAATGAGGGTTAAGGGCCTTGCTCAAGGACCCACACTGGTAACTTTAGTGGACCTGGGATTTGAACCCACAACCTTCAGATTGGTAGCCAAATGTCCTGACCACTGAGCTACCACGCCCACTTTCTTAGTTTATTATTATTAAAAATGATGATAAACTAAGAATATCTATTTTTTAATTCACAATATTAACACAATACAGTTTAGTCCAAAATAAAAGTAGAAATGGACACTTTGTGCTTTAAGTTCATAGCCTGTAATGCTGTAATGCACATTTACGTCCATGTTTAGTAGTGAGGAATGAAAACTCAACAGGACTAAATGACCTTTTAACATACTGGTGGCATTATTTTCAGCTTTATGTCTAGCAACGCCCTTGATAACATAAGTTCCAGGCCTAAGTTAGCCCTGGGGTGACTAAACTATTATTTGCAAAAATTAAGACTTGCCTAATGCTAAAGAGCTGTTTAAAAACCTTAGGGAAACTAGGTTTTGGAGTCACAGCATCCAACTTCTGTTAGATGCTTATTTCAGGGATTTGGCCTCTCCCTCTCCCGAGGCACCAAGGATCCTGTGTTAAGCAGGAAATCAGCTTGATCTCCAATCTTCTTGCAAGCCCACAGTTATCTCCAGTCTTTTCCTGCTTGGCCATCTCAAGGCACAAGTATAGCACGCAAGCATATTTTGGGTTGTTGTACTTCCTGGGCTGGTAGTGAATTGTTTCCTTTAAAAAAGCCAAAAACACTTTAATCTGTGTGCTTTATAAGAACTTTTTGCCTTAAGAGCAGCATTGTTAGGAAGTTTGACTACTCCGTCTAATTGCAAAATAGAGTTAAAATCTTTTTAAAAACCTGTATATTTTAGTAAACTGTAAAGATGTTATAAATGCTTTAAATCCCAAATTGAAGATTGAGATTGAAGATTTTTATTAAAAGTCTTAAAGGTATAGTAGTAAATATATCTAATTCTCCAATATACTGTGAACTGATTTGAAAGTATGACATTATCTTTGGCTACTATATATTCAAGGATTCAAGGAGACTTTGTCAATTGCATCACATTTGGTACATGTTCAGTATACCCAGTTTCACCCTAAATAATTTCTATTAAAGTAACATTAAATGTAAATATTAGATAAAGAATAAAAAATAAAATTAAATATAAAATATAAGTGCAGTATAAAATATAAATCTAAAATATAGAATATAAATTATAAAATATAGCAGCATTAAAATATAAAAAAAAACTTTTTTTTCAAAGTCCATATTAAATATAATGTAGTTCAAAAGAATTCCACAAAGGCTGACGAACAAGAGAGTTTTAATCATTCAAGATACCTTCATAAAGTCCAAAATGAGAACCGGAACTTCAGTGTTCCTGGGGTACTGATAAGCAGAGTGGGTGTAAACATGCACCTAGTATCTGCTCACTCTGGAAATATTTGGCCACTCCATTTAAGGTCCTGACCAGGCAGTTTTCTAAAGAAACAGGGGTGTATTTTTAGTGTGTGTATTACTCTAATTATATATGTTTTGTTCTGGCCTTTTGCAATTTACCTTTAAATTTGATGGTCTCTTTCTAATGTAACTGTAGCTGAACTATGCTCCAAAAATAAGTTTTAACCAAACATAAATGGTCCATTTAATATTTACTTTGTTTTGTTTATATGTGAGCTGTGGATAGAATGAAAGCTACTGCACATTTTTTTTTCTTGACAAATATTTAAAAAAAAGTTTCCATAGTGTTAATAAGTATTTATGCAGTGTGGGATATTCTGTATGCTAAAAATATGAAAATATAGTATTGTTCCTTTCACATGATTGCTTCATGGTAAATAAGAATGAGTTAATATAATTTTCTTTTTTATAAATAGAGATACTGAAAGCATAACGGGCATTGTGGCTGGGTGGATGTGGCTTAATGATGTATGAAAATCGTTTTGTTCATCAGCCATTACTGTTGGACAATTACAATGCCTGTTGGCTCAGTCCTTTGGTGTATATTAAGGGTGATGTGGAGTCCCTCTGTTTTGCAGTATTACTTCATCATTACTCAGTCTGGTGAGGTGTAAGAAGTGAACAAACCTGCGCTTGGATACCTCAGGAAAGGACTAGAAGTATATTTATTATCATTATCATTACTATGAGCCTAAAGCGTAGTCGTGTTCCAGAAGTACCAATCCTCACAAGCACTAAATCATTAGTTTAATGGTTAAGACAGTAATATAACATTTTCCCTGTAACTGTAAATGTTTCAGGATAATTTCCACCTTTATGCCTGAAAAAAGGCCATGATATTTCTTGTAGTAACTTCTCGTTTGCTGCACTTACTTTCGACATTGCAGACACTCTTTAGAGATTACAAATCTGTACTCACATCAGTAAAGACTGAGTCTGTACTCACATTGTTAGAGAAGTTTAAATCAACAAATTATTATCTTGTTTTTGTAATGCCAGTTTAATTTTTCATCTTTAGTTTCAAAATCATATTTTGTCAAATGTCTAGGAATTTAAATTAGATTGCCGCCCTGCCCTGGGTGTATCTGCCCAGCACCCGGTCCCCCGCGACCCTAGTAAAGGATTAAGTGAAAGATAATGAATAAATACTCTAAATTGCCCCATATAGAGTATGTTTGTGTGAGTATCTGTGTGAGTGAGTGTGTGCCCAGCTATAGATTGCCACCTTGTACTGGGTTGGTTCAGCGCCCCAAAGGTTCTCCTCTGGATGGGCATGGTCAACCCCGCCACGACCCTAGTAGAGGATTAAGCGAAATATTATGACTGAGGGCGGCACGGTGGCTTAGTGGTTAGCACGTTCGCCTCTCAGTGCTAGGGATGCCCAGTTCGAATCCCCATCTGGGTGGAGTTTCCTTGTTCTCCCCGTGTGGGTTTCCTCCGGGTTCTCCGGTTTCCTCCCACAGTCCAAAAACATGGATTAAGTCAATTGAGTTCTCAAAATTGCAACAAATAAAGTGTGTTTGTGTGAGTTAGTGTGTGCCCAGCGATAGATTGGCGCCCTGTCCTGGGTCTATCTGTCCAGCGCCCGAGACGTTCTCCCCTGGATGGGCATGGGGAAACCCACCGCGACCCTAATAGAGGATAAAGCGGGAGATAATGAATGAATGAATGAATGAATAATGACCGAGTGAGTCAGTCCATGTGAAGAGTGAGCGTTGTGTGTCTCTTTAAGAAAAAACAAAGCAGATGTTTTCACCGTTAGCAGCCCTCCGTCACACAAGCCTTTTTCGTCTGGGACCCACCTCTCTGGGCTTTGATTGGGTAGTTTGTACTGCTCATCCAATCGGCGGAACAATTGGAGCCAACGCCGGTTTTGTTTTCATAGTGACGAATGGGATTAGAGTTTCACGGTCCAATACTTTGGTTGTGGAGGCGGGACTTCTCGGAATACAGGTGGGGAAGAAAGCGTGTGCACATCAGGACCGTGGACAGGGCTGGGCTGCCGGCTTCAGTGTGTGCTGCTGATCGGAACCTGAACCTCGATTATGATTTAAAACGCAAGCCAAAGCCCGGACAGCGTCGAGGCCGTGCGTGAGGCCGGATTCCCTTTGGATCTCAGCGGTTAAAGGCTGAAGCCGAGCGCAGATGCTCCGCTCTGAAGCTGACTGATGTAGCGCCAGATATGAAGCCGCACTCCAGCCACCATATGTCATCGTTCTGCCTTAAAGCCCGAAGCGTCTAGAGGGTTCTCTCTTCAGGGCTTCAGCCGTGCTGGGAACGTGGCTTGCTTGCGCAGCAACGATGTTGGTTTTATAAAGTATGTTTTATATTTCGTTGCGTGTTATAAACTGAAGGTTTGCATTCTCCATGTTGATTTGCAATATATTTGCTATATATCGACCTATATCTATGTCCTATTGCGTCATATGGCTCATTTTATGTATATTTATTTCATAATTTTTTGTAAATGAGCTTATTTTAAGACGGCATTGTTTGTGCAGTTAGCACATTCACCTCTTAGTGCTCCATGATCTAGGTTCGAATCTCCAATCTCGTTTCCATGTTCTCCCCGTGTCACGCGTGGGTTACCTCCGGGTTCTCCCGTTTCCTCCCACAGTCCAAAAACATGGATGCAATGTAAATTTAATGATCTAAATTGACCCATATAGTGTGTGCTTGTGTGAGTGAGTGTGCCCAGCGATCGATCGGCGCCCTGTCCTGGGGGTATCTGCCCAGCGCCCGAAACGTTCTCCCCTGGATGGACATGAGGGACCCCCCCGCCCCCACGACCCTATTAGAGGATTATGCAGAAGATAATGATTTCCCCCCAAATAAGGTCCAGTGACCCCAAGGCTCTGTAATTCTTAAATCAGCAAGTACTTAAAATCTTTAATATTTTTATTAATTCATGTTCAGGGGGGATTTCCCCTATGCCCATACAGGGGAGAACGTTTCGGGCGCTGGGCACCCAGGACAGGGCTCCAATCTAACACTGGGCCCACACTTACTCACACAAACACACACTAAATGGGGTAATTTGGAGCATTCAGTTTACCTTGAATTTATTTTTTTGTACTGCACTTAGAGGAAACCCACATGGACACAGGGAGAAAATGGAAACTCCATCCAGATTGGGATTTGAACCTGAATCCTTAGGCGAATGTGCTGACCACTAAGCCACTGTGCCACCCATTTGATATTTGTAATATTTTTGTCTGTTAAAATGTAGTTTAAATCTGTAGGCATTATTATTTTGTAAATATAATCTAAAAGACATACATTACATTAAATATAAATGACTCATTTATATCTATTTATTTGATCACATCAAAATAATAATTACATATGTAGTTTATGTAATGTTTGCTGCATTATCATTATTTGTAAGGTAACAAATGGCTCAAAATATGTGTTTATTGCTGCCTCTGGTCTTAAATAAGTATATAAACCTATTGATATTAGAGAAAAGGTGCAGAAATAAAGGGTTCTCTGTGGAAAATAAAAGTTTTAGAAAGTATGTATTAATGTTTACTATGACCTTTATTTTATTAAAATACATTTATTTATTAAAATAAAATTTAGGAATGATTGATGTGAACACTTGCTCTTGGAACCAGGTCAAACAATTGTGTCGCAGAATAAAATATTTAAGTTCATGTATTAAAGTGAACCAGTCTTGATTAATGCGGGTATGTTATGATTAGAGAATGGGCATTAATGGTCTGTGTTGATGACTTACTGTATACTTGATTCATTGTGTTTAGTTGTGTGTCAATAATGCTGATTGTTGCTTTTTTGACAGACTCTGAAAGCCTCGTCAATGGGAACCACCAGTCAGGACATCCTGAGTCTCATCCGACAAAACACGACAGAGTGCAACCTAAGCACAGCGCTATCGTCAGTTCCATTGAAAAGGACCTTCAGGATATTATGGACTCCTTAGTTATGGATGATGCCCAGCCTTCATCCTCCTGTGAGCCTATAAAATCTTCTATTTGCCCCGCTGGTCAGTCCCCGGTGTCCCCCATGTTAAATGGAGGTGGCCGCTACCTTCTCTCTCCTCCTGTGAGCCCTGGTGCTATGTCTGTGGGCTCCAGTTATGAAAATACCTCTCCACCATTCTCTCCTCTGTCCTCCCCTTCAGCTGCGAGTACTGGAAGCTTTACTAGTCCCTCGCCAAGTGGTTACCTGGACCAGATACCCTCTCTTCCCCCTGTGCCAGTCAGATCTTCTAGTTACAATTATACTAGCCAGCCACCCATACCGCAACCTCGGACCACGTTGCCAAACCAGAAGGTGCCTGAGAGTCCTCGGCTTCAAAGAAAGGCTCTACTCGAAGCTCCATCAAGCCCTAAACCGGCCCGTAGGGGTCTAAATCAGGATTGCTCTGTAAGAAAGTCTCCAGAGAGCTCTAAATTTTTACCTTCAGTCTCAATATCACCCGTTTCTAGCAACACCACATCTGTTAGACTAACAGTTCCTGCTAGCCCAAAATTGACCCCCAAATTCACTGCCACCTCATCCTCACCTTGCAGTCCTAGAGTAAAGATGGCAAGCACTCTAAATGATAGTTCCTCAAGCCTATTCAGTGACCATATACAATCAAGTCGCTCACTTACTTCCAGCCCCTCCCAACTTTTGTCTCCTCCTCCTGTAACATTTCAACCCCCACTGGACCCCATTGTTCACATCATCCAGGGTGGACCCCCACAAACTCACTGCCTTCAACCTCTAGAAAGTCCTCGTTTGGCTCCTAGAAGCTTAGAGGCAGGCTGCAGCAACAATATTAGAGATCTACCCCCTCTCAGCCCCTCAGTGGCACGAAAAGGAGTCCCAGTCCTGCCTGGGGCACTCCCAGGAACCTTTTCAACCCGGACCTCAGAAAGTTCATTAGCAAAGTTGGCCCCAGAGAGTCCTAGGCTTAGACGCAAAGTTTCTTCCTCATCTCAAGACCCATTCAACTGCAGAGTGGTACGTGGGCGTAGCCCCTCGCCCACCTCTGGACTGACAGATGGTGATGGGCGCAAGGGAAGCTTTGGAAACGCGTTGTCTCCTGCCTTTAGTTTGGGCTCACTGCCTGATTCCTCCCCCCAACCCAGCCCCAGGACTCATAGAAAGATGTCAGCAGGCCATAGGGAATTGCGTCTTGCCCACCCAGGCATGAGGGAACGCAAAAACAGCATAACGGAGATCAGTGACAATGAGGATGAGCTGCTGGAATACCACCGGCGCCAACGTGAGGAGCGGCTCAGGGAACAAGAGATGGAAAGGCTGGTATGTAAAAAAAACAAAAAAAAAAAAACAACCGATGTATTGGGTAATTTTAACATTAAGATCTATCCACTTGTCTTTGTAAACATGACTATTGGTCATTGTGTTAATAGATTTAATCCTACTGTGATTTCTTTGTGACGACTAGAGATGAATAGGGATCTGAATTCATTATTTGGTTACATGAACTTTGTGGTCCCAGCTAAACACTCTTTCCAAAGATAGTAATAATTTAAGCAAGATTGACTAAAACTGACAGGAGCTGTTAGTCTCACTCTGGCAGAAGGCAGTGATTTCACCATGGCAACCACATTGTTGTCCATTTTATAGTTGGTTGGGTGACAGAAGACGGGTTTCTGTGCCTGGTCTGGCATGTAAAATTTATCTAGCTGAGTGTTTGTGTATTCTGAATTAAACTAACGTGATCCAGCTATTATGTTTTATATCACTATCAAGAATATCCCTCCCTTGCCCTTTTAGTAAGTACATCTCCTCAGTTCTTCACTCACTGCCTGTGTTTTCAGTTTCACTGCTCATATAGATAGACATTGCAGTTCTTCAATTATATTCTGTAGTCCATCTGGTTCTCTACATACCCTTTATTCTGTTATCCGATTATCATGACCCCTGCAGATTTATTTATTTATTATGCAGCAGTTGAGGTGGCACGTTTTTTTTGCCTTAAAGCATTAAGGGCCTTTTGGTTTACCTTGTGTTCGGCCTACGTGTCCTTTCTGTTTCTGTTGTGGGTTTTCTTTGGTTTTCTCTGGTTTCCACCCACATTCCAAAAATATGTCTAAAATGTTTCCAGCCATTGGGGTTGTAGGCATCAGTGCACTCTGAAAGTTGGTCCAAGCCTAAATAAATGGGAGGGATGCATCCGGAAAAGCAAATGGTGTAAAACTGTCAAATATCAAATATGCAAGTGTTCCCATAGTAAATACCTTTAAGGGGAATAGCTAATAGAAAAGAAGTTATAACCGAAAGTTAAAAGTCCCCAAGAAAAGACCAAATTTAGACTGTATTAAGTACAACTCTCTTTACACTACTGGCTTTATGCTTCACTAAATAACTAAATTTTTACCTTTTATCCCTCTCTTGATGTGCATAAAACAAGTTTAGAGTAAAATGTAACTCAGCAGGTCTGACGTTCTGATTGTTTTGAAAAGGTCTGGGAGTTTTCACTGGCATATCCTAAAAACCATTCTTCCAATGGTCAGGGTTTGGATTTTTTACACTCTAGCGTGACTAATGTGCATACCAACTTAAATATTAAACATGTGTGTTAAGTTGTGTGAACTTGAAGTCTGTCACGGCATAAAAGTCATCTGAGTTTACCACAGTAGCCAGGCTTCCATTCTGTTTTAAGAGAATGGAGTTTTGAAGTTATATTTACCTCATAAATCCCTCTAGTGGGCCTGTCTTCTCCGCTTCTCAGTAAAAGGATTCAGTGAGCATATTGAACATTTCAAACTTGGTCATCCTGGCTAAATATAGTTTAAAATTTTTGATTGCTTTTGATGCACAGTGCAATTTAATGCAGAATTAATACATGGCCCTTTTAAATTATAGTTTTGAGTTGAATTACTTGGTGCACCTTGGAGACTGTCAGGTCACAGTGATTTTCTAGATTACTTCTGAACCCATGTGGCAATGTTATGGTACCAAGATTGTTCCTTAAATAAAACTGCCTGAGGGCTCAATCACACATTTACCAGCTCTTTTCTCCTTTGTCCTTCAGGCACTGAGATTTCTCCTGATGCTATTTTCAGAATATAAATATCTTTTAACTAACTGATAGTAGAAAATGTTTAACCATTACTCATCCCTGCTTGGAAGAACTAAGCTTTTGGTGTGTTCTTTTTATATACTCAATCTTGATGACCTCACTTGTTACCAAGTGAATTGATAGTTGTTAAATCTTTTGAAACAGTTACAACAACCCTTTCAGCCTTTTAGCATTTTTTCATAGAAAGTGATCCAACTTTTAGGAAAATGCTTGAATCACTAAAATGTCCACAAATAATTAAAGAAGACAGCGAAACCATTTTTTTTTACTACCCCATTGTTTATAAACAAAAGTTGGTTACAAGTAGCCAGTCTTAAACTTTATAATTAAACAAAAATAGTTACAAATAGTAAATTTGCTTACATTGTACATTCTGACCATATAGTCTATCAAGTTATGAGGTGAGGCAGAGTGGAAATTTTATCTCATTTAAGTGCTTTACACAAGTCAAGAGCTCACATTGCCATTGTTTATGAATGAAATGAGCAGAGTGTAGTGTTTGAAGCAGGTGTTGTAACTCAAAGTTCAAGCTTAGTTGAACTTTGACTCATTTTGCCATTGACGTGAGTGTAACCACGTGATGTAAAACCTTTACTATTAAAACATAAAAATAATTCCATATTGCTACACATGATTTTTAGGGAAATGCATCATGATTTCAGCCCAAATTGTCTATTTTACACCCTTGCTTAGTATAATCCAGTTATAGAAAAAAGAGTATATCCCTGTACCTTTAGGGTGGTACTATCAAATGGTTTTCCATTTCGAATTTGAAACTTTAATTGGCTCTCAAAAAAACAAAAACAGTTATATTGAAATAATAATTTCAAAAGTTTAACCCTCAAAGGTACAATAGTTTGAATTATATCTTGGGGAATGGGGGAGAGGGGTGGATGGGGGCATAAATCTCATTAGTACAGTACATTCATATTTTTGGCCCGCTATCAGTCCATGAAGTGTTAAGAATTGCAGACTAGGCCAAGGATGATCTCATTTTTTTAAAAGCAATAACTCATTAGGCGGCACGGTGGCTTAGTGGTTAGCACATTCGCCTCTCAGCGCTAGGGATTCCCGGTTCGAATCCCCATCTGGGTGTAGTTTCCATGTTCTCCCCGTGTCTGCGTGGGTTTCCTCCGGGTTCTCCGGTTTCCTCCCACAGTCCAAAAACATGGATCAAGTTAATTGAATTCTCAAAATTGCCCCATTTAGAGTGTGTCTGTGTGAATGAGTGTGTGCCCAGCGATGGATTGGCGCCCTGTCCTGGGTCTATCTGCCCAGCACCCGAGACGTTCTCCCCTGGATGGGCATGGGGAACCCCACCGCGACCCTAATAGAGGATAAGCGGGAGATAATGAATGAATGAATGAATGAATGAAAGGAACTCATTATTTTTAATAGTCTAAAGATGAAATAGATGATTTGAAAAGAGCTGAATGTTATGAAGGTGAAGCTTAGCACATTTGTCCTGTGTAGAGAGATGTTTTGGACTCAAGTGTTTTAGATTAACACAATTGCTCACATGGAGGATTAGACTACTAAATATAACAACCTTGTGACCACCTCACATTACATTAGGTCATTTTACAGACACATTTATCCAAAGTACCTTACAAGTGTCCCAACTTGAAGGTTATGTTTGATGTACAAGGTCAGCCATGATGCAGCAAACTGGGAATAAAGAGGGTAGAACTCCAGGGCCCACATTGACAACTTTTAGGCAAACCTTACAATTGATAACCCAACACTTTTACCACTGAGCTACCATGCTCACATTACACACCACTGGTAGTAAATCTGCTTTTTGAGGGGTAATTAACGTGGCTACTTAAGCAGGTATAATATAACCACGGAACCTCGGATGTAATTGGGTGTGATCACTCAAAACGTCTTTCCTACTTTGTTTCTCCATCGCTGTTTATTCTATCACTAAGCAACCACATGCAATGCTCTTAATCTCTATTTAACCATCATATGTAGGCCAAGTTGATCTAAATGGCCACTTGTTTTAGTCTAGACAGATTGATTTTGATATAAAGCTAAAACGCTCATCCGGGTGCAAGACAGCATGAGTCACAAGAACCTTTGGCTTTTTTGAGCCAGATTATTTAGGTCTGTAGTGACTTTCTCTCTTAAGTCAATGAAAAGCTTTCTGCATGATTGATTAATCAAGGTTTTTCCTCCTTAGTAATTGGAAATGTATGTTTTTGATAATCTTGCTTAATAGTGATGCCTTTCAAAAGTCAGTAAAATGACTTTTACTAAGAAAAAAAAATCTTAATCTGTGTTAATAGAGTTCTAAGATGTTTCACTGTTAAGTTGATTTACCAGCTTTAATTAAACATGTGGTATAGATATTTTATATACTACCATACTTTAGCAGCTGGCTTAAATAGGTTTTATAGACTTTGACGTCATATAATATAATTTACTGATATATGTGCTATTAGCCAGATAGCAGTAGCATCAGAAATGCTGAAAAAGGGAGACACCAGAGATGATGGAAAGAATGCTGTTTTCTAAAATCTTTAAAATGATGTCCAATGAAGTGGCCACCTCATTATACCTGATTTATCCATTTTGGATTTGGGGTCATGTCAGGCACATGCTTTCTCTTGTATAAATACTGAATGTTGGAATGGAATGGAAGACTGAATCCTTGACACTTGTACTAACATTTAACCAGATGTTTTTGTAAGGGTACATTCGAAATGAGGATCAGGATAACCTTAGCTCTTGAACATGGTGGGCAGTTTGTTAAACACATTCTGTCGCCCGTATGCTCATTTTCTGATTTCACATAAAATCAGTGTGTTCATGTGAGAAAGTATAAAGAAACACAAACATTAAGCAAATCATTGTGCTTCCGCTAAAATTCAAGCCAGTTTGATGTGTCACACACCTAGCTTTCTATTTAAAAAATCTAAAGCTAAATTCAAGATGGCAGCATTCAAGATGGCTGTCGTATTGGTGACATGGCCTATTAGGTTTCGCCCTTTCCCCGTAGCTTGCATCTAAAATTGGATCACCATATGCTGAATCATTTTGATTTTATAATGGTGTTGTATAGTACTTTGGTGTTGTACAAATGACTTTATCATTTTGTGATTTATAGAATTCATTTAAAAAAAAGACATTTCAGGATATTTCCTATGATTCACATGAAGAGCTACATCTTAATGACAAATAGTTTTTGCTTTTTTATTGCTGAATAAATGCAATTGGTTAGTTTGCTTCACTTTAAACAATGATAAAGGTCCCTAGTTTTGTCCGCAATACTAAGACATTAAGGTTTTTATAAGTAATACCGGGAGAAATGTTTCTTGTAAATACACTATTTTTAAATAAATAATGAAACTTAATAAATTGTATTTATTAAGAAAACTAAGAAACAATATTCCTATAATTAATTTTTGCACTTATACTGTTGGCATGGTGCTTATAAGCACATTGAATCCTCCCTTTACTTCAAACTATCGGCTTCATTAACTTTGCCTTCTAACAATATTGTTTGAAATTGTGTATGTGCTAGAGATAGGATAAAACATACAGGAAGTGATGGGACTTGTACCATCTTGAACTTGTACAAGATTCGGGAAAGTTTCATGGTGGGAAAATTTAATCCTTGGCCTGTAATTTAAACCTGTGATGTCATGAAGCTCCTTAAAGTTTACCTCGGCTTCCCATCTGCAGGCATGTAATAGTGTAAAGAGAACTGAATATTAAGCACTTAAGAGGACATGCTTACATAACAAGAACAATGTCTTATTATTTTATTGCCGGTACGTGTTTTTTTTTTCTATCAGTTTAAAAATGTCTAAAAAATTTTTTAAAGAAAGTCTGTGCTGTATTTTTTAGATTCTGAGATTGGCTCTACATTTTGTAAGGTCGTGTCATAATAATGTAGTTGGGAGCATTACATGGACATCTTGTTGACCTACGTGTAAAGTCTGTGGTGCAACACCCGCCTTTACGATAAATTTCTCTGCTTCCACAGAGGGGCAGAGCTAGTACAAAACTCTGTCAATGGATTGAAATTAAATTTTATGACATAGGTAGAGTAGGAATGTTGCAGTTGTCCCTAGAAGAAAGCATTTTGTAAGATGCGGTAGTTAGAAAATTTACCTACATAACTTTTAAAGCTTTCAGTGGCTCATGATTTGCCCTAATGAAATGAATGTACAAAGGAAAAGGAGAAGAAACTAAAGAATCACTTCCCAATGTGAGAGCTAGTAACTGTTTAAAAAAAAAAAAAAAACACGATAAGGGTAAGGTTTTTTGGGGGGTTTGGGGTAACAAGCTGTGTTTATTACTGTGCTAGTCAATTAATACTTAGCATCAGAATCTGATTTATTTGGCTAAGTCTGTTACACAGAAGAATTTGGTTGCAGCTGATGGTGTTTCTACAGTACAGATACATGGTTACATATAAATTTGACTATACAATATATATATAATGTGTATATATAAGGTTATATAATGACTATACCATATGCAAAGTTTAAATAAGAGGTACAGTGTGCATTTAAGTGCAAGAACTATAAAGTGCAACAGTAAGGCAATGATTTGTGTATTTACAGTTAGTTATTGATCAGCTGTTAATGAGTGAAGTTAAGAGTAAATGATGTTAAAGAACATATATGGGTAAAGGAAAGAATTTACGTAAGCCAGTGCACAGGTCACCTCAAAATGTCATTTATCTTACAATAAATGTTCCAGGATCAGTGGCTTAGCAAGCCAAGGCTGATGTCAGTTGAGCGACACTAGAAATGTAATTGATTTACTGCTTCACTTTAATCGGCATAAATAGACTGACCACTTGCGTTTGGCAAATAACTGATATAATTTGACCTATTTTCTATTTGTTTTGGGTTTAAATTGTTAAAAAAAAAAAAACATTTTCTGAGATTTCTGCTTTTTTTTTGTCGCTGTTCGGCTCATAATTTTATTTTTTGTCTGATAACATGAAGTTTTACAGCCATGGTTGTATATTTAATAACTGCAAAGATAAAGTGGAAAAGTAGTGTTTCTGCAGTTTTACCTTTCACTTCCTATCAGGAGATGCAGCAGTAAAATTAGTCTGCATCACACCGTCTCACAGTGGAATAATAATAATAACCTGTTTGAAGTGGCAGCATTGTGCTGGAATGACGTCATTGTGCTATATTGAGCAATGGCCTGTTGTTTGGATGTTTGGATATAAATATAGCTGTATGGGTCAGCACAGGGACAGTCTAAAAAAAAAAGTCAATCATTTCACTAAAGAAGCCATAATCATAATTTGTGCTTTGCTCAATTTATTTACACAGACTGGAAATAGTTGTTCTGTCTACTGTTAATTAAAATAATTTATAATTAGGTAAATGTACCATTAACTGGCTATTATGTAAACTACCCTGTAGTCAAAATCAAATTCATTTTACCAAGAGTTGTCTTAACATGCTCCTCAGCTGTTAGTTCAAGTCCTTATCCTATCCTGGCTCAATTTTTGCATTGCTTGCTGGTCTCCCAGCTTGCACATTCAGGCCTCTACATCTGGTTCAAAACACTGTAGCCCAAATTGTGTTCAACCAGCCCAAGTGAACTTAGGTCAGTCCACTCACCGTGATGCTAATTCTCATTCCCTATTATTCAGCACTGCTAAATGGTGGAAGGATGAGTCATTTAGCATCTTCAAGAAAACACTCAAAACACATCTCCTTCACTAACACTTAATAAAACAAATCCATAAAAAAATAATCTGATCAAATTATCAGGGTGATTATAATACAGTGTAGCTGGTTTTTCCGTAACTACTGACTCGTGTTGTTCTCTCATTTAAAAGTCGCTTTGGACAAAAGCATCTGCTTATTGACTAAATGTGAATGTGATGATAAAAAAATTAAGCCACTTAAATTATTTGAAATAAATATTTACCCAAATAAATTAGACTGTTGACAGCCACAGTGAGTTTGCAAGTAAGCAGTGCTCTTGTTGTGATGAAACAATTATGACATTATCTTTAATTGTAATTATAAATATGCTATGTTATAAGAACTGATCACTGGTGAAAATTAAGTGAATAAATGTGTCATCACACAATAATATTAAATTATCTTTAAAGGTTTGTCATATGAGGATATACTAATGATTTTGCCCTAATTGTGGCAAAAAATGTAAATTATAAAGATAATTGTCAGTGTGGACATCAGGACCATGACCGGCCAAGTCAGGATTGTCTTTTTAAGTTTACATACTTAAGCTAGTCATTAATTTTTATTTCTGCCAGAGCAGATGTGTTTGGTTGAGGAGCTGGCTGTGTGATTTCATTTGTTTCACTCTTCGTTCTGAAGAGAAATTGTTCTGCTGTGTTAAAAGCCTAAGCGACAGAGGGATTATAGGTTGTGTTTGTTAGGGATACAGACGTACAATTTCCTCAGGAAAACATCTGGGTCTGATTCATGGGAGGATGTTTCTGTTTGATACAAAACTATTTCTTCACACTTAGCATCATGCAGACAATAGAAAGCATTTTTACAGTGTTTTTACAGTGTTCATACGTTTAACTTCAAATTGGCCTTTAAACCTCTTTGAACTTTTGTAAAAATACCAACCAGTACCTGTGAAAGAGAATTCTTACAGCTTTAAGAGCTGGTGGTTAGTTTTGTAGCTGCGGGGCTTGTAGGCTGCAGATTACAGGTTAGATTAATAGAGGGTTTGGAGAAGCCTCATCACACAAGATCACAGTACAGCACGACCTCAGAAAGGCTTTGGTCTGTATTATTTGAAGAATAAACCGAGATTAAGCACCTTGGACACAAAAAGGCTGTTTCCTTTTCATCCATTTAAACGCAGGGTGTATTATTTATGTGAATTAAGGGTAAGATGTTTAGTGATTCATCAAGTAAATATGCACCCTGTTCTTTGTAGTTCAGAAAAAAAGTTTTTATTATGAGCAATGTAAATAGGAAATGCCTTTCACTCCATTTACAAACCCCATTTGTAAAGAATTCAGGACATGTTTTAAAATCTTCAGTAAAACCCATATCTCTCCCATATGAAACCCATATATTGTTAATTTATTTAAACCTTTGAAAAAAATTTTCAATAACGAGCACAATTAGAAAATTATACTGGCAACACACTTTTAAAAAGTTTAAAAAGTTGGGACAGTGGGTTTCCACTGGGTGATGCTTTCTGTAAATACATTTTAATAAATTTGGAATTGACAACTCTGATTGCAGAAACGTGGCGCTCATTCAATCAAAAGTAAAAAATGTTGGCAAAGGACCAATTTTACACCAATAGTAGGCCACACACAGACTAAATGTCAACATTGAGCTGAGAAAATGAACATTGAGAGTAGAATTATATAAAGATATATTAGATGTATGTTTTTAAGTTTCCCAATTACTATCACTTCTGCTGCTTAGAATGTGAATATCCCCATTGTGGTACAAATAAAGGATTATTTTATCTTAGAAACAAAGAGGTTTTAGTGAAGCGAATGATCAGTGCATAAGTTTATTTCAGAGGTATTAGGAAAGGAAAAAGAAATAAATGAAAAACAAAAATTGATAGAAGCTGGGAAGCACAAAATAGCATAATGTAGAGACCTAGATACTACCCTGTCATTTACATAGTTATTCTGCAAGTATAGAGTCCGTACTTTCTGTTTTTACAGCTTCTTCTTGCATCATGTAGGCTGTTTTTTCAAATAAACTTTTACTGTTACCAGTCCACTCACAAAAGTTAAATTAAAAGCCATTAAATGCTGTTTGACACACATAATTAAAAGTTAGAATAGAGTAAGAGTATGTAACTTGATGGATCCAGTGAACTGATATTAGTAAATTATATTTATGTGGTGTTATCTGATTGTATTTATTTATACACACCCATTTAAAGCATGCAAGGTTTGTTTGCAGGAAGTTTAGACTGTGATTAAATGCAGTGTGAAAAGGTCAGTATGTTACTGCTCTTCACTGCCGGTCTGAGAGACATGAAGAAACAGCTGTTCCGTTTCAGTCAGAATGTATTTAGAGGCAGAGTGGTGGGAGATCAGAGCCCTGTTGCTCCAGGAGAGCAGGAGACTGTGTGTACAGCAAAAGAAAACACACACCTCGGCTCACTTTATATCTCATTCTGTGCTGAGTGATAGCACGTTATTAAGCCTGAGGCTCCGTGTTGGAGATCCATACTTGATAAGAGAAGCTCTGGACTGATGCACTACTGTTTGTTTCAATCCATCATAGATTGCCATCAGCATGCTCCCTGACACAGATCCCGTTGCAGAGAGATGAGGATGTGCATGTTTTCCTTTTTAGTTTGTTTTTTTCCCTTATGGTTGTGTAGTAATGCTGATTTCTGTTACATTATCCAGCTTTCTAACACAGAATTGTAACAATTGATTGGTATTGCACACGTGATGAATTTACCATTTACCAAAACATAGTGTCACATATAGAGTCTTTTTACAGACCTACAGGGACAGCCTGTGAAAATATGGTCATTTTTTTACTCACCATCACATCAATATTTGTAATTATTTTCAATATTTTAAAATTTCAGAATTTTATGAACTAAGTTGTTTGTTTTCCGAACTATAGTATCCTAAAGCTTTTATCTGTTTGTGTGTCTGGGTCTTCCACCATTTTCCTACTAGATTTGGTTGTAATTGGTTAGGTGTATAATTTATTTTAGTTGGTAGCTCAGTAGAAAGGGTGCTGGGCTGTCAATCTAAAGTTTGTGGATTCAAACGCCAAGTCCACTGAAGTTAGCAATCGGTGTCTTTGAGCAAAACCCTTAACCCTCAGAGATGCTGTATTTCTAACATTGTTAAATGTTAAAATAGTAAACTTTTATTTTTGGTTCTTCAGGAGCGCCAACGACTAGAGACCATCCTTAACCTCTGTGCCGAGTACAATAAAGGCGATGACCCGAGCACACTGGGCTTCTCCCGGCCCTCAGTGACGCAACGACAGAGGGAGAGTGATGAGGAGAATCTGAGAGAGGAGTGCAGCAGCACAGAGAGTACACAGCAAGAGCCACACAGATTGCAAAATGGGGACAATGCACAGGTCAGAGCTCATTATTAATTTGTAATACATTTCCAGTCTCATTAGATTTTAAATGTATAAGTGAATCTAGGTCTTTATTTAAAATTGATTCAAAAGAATAAGGGCATGCAAGTAAACTTTTCATTATACAGGTTACTGTTATAGATTAGTGTGCTGATGTGAGGGCTTTCCCCCAGACCACATTATTCATTTTATTAAAGTCACATCAACTCCTGTAAGGATTGATATCATTGTTTCTTATAAGATCTAATAGCAGTAGATAACTAGTTTACTAGTGTTAGCAAATCTGTTTACATTTATATTGATCCTCTGTAAATATCTTTATATGTGTGTGTGACCCTGTCTGTGTAGGTGGAGGAAGTGCCTGGCGGTGCTTCTAGGCTGGAGCTGAGTTATCTGGAGGAGGAGCGCGTGCGAGTGCTGGCGAGGGTTGATGAGCTGAAGCTTCGACTCACAGAGCTGGAACAGCAACTGCAGGAGAATAAGCAGGAGGTGAAAGACAATATACAGAAATACAAACAACCCCGAAGTACATATACAAAAACATTTAATATAGCCAGAGAGAAAGCGTTAGAGACGCAAGAGATCACAATAATTTTTTTTATTTAATAACATGTGCTAGAACAGGTAACCGGTGCTAAGAACAAGCTATAGTCATCTACATATCAGTTATCTGTGTGTGTTTGTGTGCATGTGTGTGTCTAAAGGCGGAGATGGAAAGAGCCCTGCTCCATGGTGAGAGACAGGCCGAGTTGGGGCACATAGAAGCTGAAACTGATATTATAAATGAGTTGCAGCGCAAAGTCAGTGAACTGGAGGGCGCCATTCAGAGGGAAAAGAATAAGGTAATCTGTCTATCATAACTACATACCCCATCACACAATGCACATGGTGTTATATAGCTGAAGTAACCCTGTGAGGCTGTCATTTAGCATCTTCAAGAAACAACTCAACACATCTCTTCTGTAAACACTTAATACAAAAAAATCATAACAATAATAAAATTATTGGATGAGATAAAGATAAGGTTTGATAATTCGCTTAACTACTGATTTGTAGTGTTCTCTTATTTGTAAGTTGCTTTGGATAAAAGTGTCTGCTAAGTGACCCAACTGCCCAAGCTACAGATACTTCTTTTGAGCTCACTGATGCAGCCAATCTCTCTTTATAATAGATGTAATTTTATTTTTGCTACTTTAATTGTAGTGAGATTTACTCATAAATGAATAAATATTTATTTAAGACCTATCCACATGTACTAATATAAAAGTCACTACTGTGTATCACATATGTGCATTTTATGTTTAAGTTGTATAAACCTACTTGCCTGATATTTGTTCACGACAAATGCAGCAGTAGGCTACCAAAACTTTTGCTTTCTGAAGCAATTGTATTATTCAGTGTGATTGTAGAACCATTGGATATTGAAGATGCTTGCATAGTACTGCCAGACATCAGTAGTGCAGTTATACCATATGTATACAAAATATGTTTGTATGTCCATGAAAATATTGATTTGATCTTTCATTACAGCGAAAGTCTATTTAGATTATTTTATATTGTACAATGATTGAGTCTAAGCCTTGTGCCTTGTGTACACTTTGTTGTAGTACATTGTGTACACTTTCTCATAACTGCTAAAATATTGAGCTGTTTCCTAAGGGAGACGAGATAGACTGCATTAAATAGGTCCTCACAACTTTGGCACATATGAATTTGATAACATAAAGATTTTTGTAAATATTAATATAGTTAGCATTTGAAATCTGGTAATAAGAGAGAACAAGACAATTCATGTGCTTACAATTTTTTTGTTTATGTTTATTAGGCATGACTATTTATAAAACTGTGCATTGTGGTGTTTAATTGTGGGCATGAGTGCACAAATGTGCATGCTTGTATGTGCGTGAGTGTTTGTGTTTTATGTTCTTTTTTGCGCTTTTCCTTTAATCGGTGTGATTTGTTCAGAAATCCCGTTCACACTCATCATAGTTATTGTTGCTTTGCTTTTGATTTTAAGAGAAAGACTTAAAAGTAAATCATACGTTAAGACTTTCCCATCAATGTATTAGTACATCATAGTGTTTGAGGATTTTCTGCAAATATGGAGCGAGTTCAAATGGATTAAATTCTTGAATTCTATGATTTTAAAAAGCTGTATTTAAAATACAATAATTTTTATTTGTTTGTGTTTATGATTCTAACCAGGTCCTATACACATAGCTTCACTAACCAACCTCTATAACCCCCTAATCCTCTAATGCCTCTTGGCTTCTTTCACTCTTCTCTCTGACTTTTTGTTCCCTCTGCTTTAAGCCTGCTGTCTAAGATGAAACTCAAACCTGAGGATTGACTCAGTGGGAAAACAGTCTTGAGTAGAGTTGAACTGAAATGTCCTGGGGGCTTTTGCTTTAGGAAACTCTTCACATGAGCGTTTCTAGCTGGTGGGCTTTGCTGATATGTACTCTGATGATGAATGATAAGACTGCTGGCATAGTATTGGGAATATTGAAAGCTCTGATCTCATGAGTTAAAGTGCTGCAAGATCTTCATGTGGTTTCTTTTTGTTTCCCAGTGATTATAAACATATAAGTAACCTTTGCTTTGGACGGATTTAATATTGTGTTCTTACAGCCTATTTATAGATAAAGGGCCATAAACATCAACACAACAAAACCTTTTTTCTTATTATTTAAAATTTTTAATTTAAACCAACATTTAGTAGTACAGTGGTGCCTAAACATTTGTGAACCCAATTAGATTTTTAAATAAGTACTAGAAGAACATGGAGAACTGATGAGACAAAAATATTAGACATGGTCATTCATTTTTGAGAAATATCTAATTTCACATGCAATACACTATAATAGATATGTCTTTAGGACTATTTATAATTTGAAAGTGAAAATTTTAATGACGTGTATTAAACCAATGGGATCACAATAAGTGGGTGTTTTTATTTTAAGAACAGAGATCTATTAAGGTCAAATCTTCACAACACAAGTTTGTGGAGGTATATAATGGCATGAACAAAATTTGAATACCTCTAAAAATGCTCGGTTGACTTTTAAAGTTTACAAAACATTAAGGAGTTAGTACACGAAGAACAAGGTGTGTAATAATACACAAGCTCACAAAGAAACCCATGGTAGTTACTTAGCAACTAAAGACCTTTGTCACATTGACTAATGTTAATGTTCATGTTCACCAGCAGAACACAGTGGTCTGAATGCCAATGTTACAGAAAACAAACAAAAGTGGCACCATTTTTAAAAGGTACATTCGTGTTCATCTGCAGTTTGCTATGACCACGTGGATAAAAAAGAAAAAATATTGAAACAATGTTTTGTATAAATAAGATTAAAATGTTTTTTGCAAAATTGCATTCCACCCTGAGCAAATAAATAAGCCTAATACTTTTGTCCTGTTTTAGTGTTTTATTTGGTTCTGTTTCTATTCTTTTAGGCCTTGTTTGAATATCTAATAATGTTTTAGGTCAAACTTGTACAGATATATGAATAAAGATTTGTTTTACAAATATTTATGCACCATTTTCTATCAGGAGCAACCATGAGCAACAATCTGCAATTTTGAAACATTAAAGGTTTGGGAAGAACTACTTCAAGATTTTTGTTCAGACATTTTATATTCTAGCTTCATCTAGGGTCTGTTGATGTTTTATCCAAAAGGACCAAGTTGTATTTAGTAAAGGATGGATATCGAAGATTTTTTAAATTTTTTTTTTTAAATACAAAATACATTTAAATTGCTTCACTTAATAAGTGAAAATAGATCATCCCGGTTGAAACATCTGAAAATCCACTATAATAAAGATAAACCCTCTTAGAATTTGTAAGAGAATCACTACTTAGGATTAAATGTGTTATTATTCCAAATAAATGTTATTCTGTAATATTTAGAAAAAAGATGATTGTACTTGATAAGATAAAATACAAAAACGTTGGGACTGGTAGATGTTTTTTTCTTTCAGTACTTAGTATAATGTGTTTTGGAGGCCCAAAACTGTAAAAGAGGCAAACACAAAAAATATTAAAGTCATCGAGAATCTTCAACCTAATGCTTTTTGAAAATGAGGCCATACTTTTACTCGCTAATTTTAAACTCAAGACTTGACCGTGGATTGCTAACCGCTTGCAAATCACTGGATTATTCTGCAGGTGTGAAAAGCAGAGCCATGTGTTCCTGTGTTTAAAACATTAGCCACAAAGGTATATTTCTAAGAAGGGTTTTCTGATCTCGGGCAAAAACCAGAACCAAAGCATGTGCTCTAACCTCAGATACTTGTATGAATTTTAGCAATGTATTCTCTCTCTTTCTCTCTCTTCTTTTACTGGATAATATATTCTCTTTCTAGGATAGGGCGAATGTTGATGCCCAGCGGGAAGCCCTGGAGAGGCTTCAGGATGGCTACAATGAGCTGAAGAGCCAGCTTCATAACTGCCCTGAGTCTCTAAGAGAGCAGTTACAGGAGCAACTCAAAAGGGTCAGTTTCACATAAGTCAGCCTTAGACCATCTATAAATTTAAAAGAACCCCCTCCAACTGGTTTTCTTAGCCTACACTTGAGCTCCAGCAGATATTGAATGATGTATTGCATGATGCAGATACAGATAATGACTTCAAACAGCACTTTTGATTCACACATCTGGCACATCTGCAGCGTTCAGTCCACCAACCAAAACCTGGAATTACATCACATTGGTTTTACCCTTACATTCCCATTTCTTTAAAAATATATATCACAAATTGAGAAGTATAGAACAGTAGATGATGCCGTATACTGATAAAAGCATCAAGACCACCTTTTTAATTATTAAGATAAGTTTTATTCAGTTCAGTTACTACGTGTTTGTGTAATCAAGCAGCTGGCCATTCATTTTTGAACTGCATCCTATAAAGTCTTTTTAAAAAAGAGTGGAAGCTGTTGTAGCCTCATTACAAATGAAAGATGCCCTGTTCATATATGGTAAACGTTCTAAAATGTTTTGGAGTTTAGCTAATATTATGCTTCAATACTTGGGGGCTAATGCAGACCTCTTCAAAGATCATGTTTATGATCTGATTTTCCTATTCTTTAGACTTTAGGCTGTATACCTAGATAATTTGCATGTGCCACCACTGGTCATTTTCACAGAAATTATTAAACATTTTAGGTTTAATCAACAGTGTTACAGAATGCATGCACATGATGTGGCATCATGGATTATACTTATGGCACTGCGCAGTGTCATGTTGCTTGCTTGCACATCTGGTGCAGATTTATACTTTATATGATATGAGTTCATATAAATGTTTTTCATCACTTAATGAAATATTGTGTAGAGCTGGCAATAAAAAATTAGGTCTACATTAGGACTGCTTTGATATAAATGTACTTGAATACATTTATTAGGATCTACTTAAACTGAATGTGCTTGTACTTCTTTACAATGTATTTCTGCTTTGGGCTGACATAATAGCTTTTGTGTTGGCTCATATTCTGTATGAAATTAAGACATCTGAATTTTGGTACAGAATTTTTTTGGTCCAAATTTTAATGAACTTCTGAAATCAAATCAATATTGTGTTAGAATGCAAGAAAAAGCAACTATAAAATTGCTGTACATTGTAATCATAAAAAATATTATGAGATAATATTATATTTTCAGCTTTACAGACATAGACATTTACATGTTGACCTCAGTAACTGGATAAGACTGTTTTACTTTTCTCCAGTTATTTTCTAAAACATGGAAGCTCATTCAGATCATTTTTGGTGTGGACCAATGGAGACTTTTTTGACACAGCTATGTGTCTATAACAGCCACTTGTAGTAATATTGAGTCTATCATTTGTATAGCTATTTGTGTTTGTTGCTATTAAACACAAAACTGTGTTTGTTCAAGACAAAAAACACTCAATGTGACCCACAAAGAAGGGAAAAGGTGGAAGAAATATTTATTTGAGGTGTGAAAAAAATAGATCGAGATACTTAATGAACTTTTGAAATATAATGTACCCTGTGATGACAAAGCAGTTGGTAAAAGTGATGCTACAAAATATTATATGTAAATCATAATACAAAGTAGATATTTAAAATGATGGGGTTGTGTATACAGCCAGATTAGTACAATTTTCAGATATTAAATAATTGAGTTTTGTCCTTGTTTTTACTCAAAACTTCAGGTTTATCACAAACTATCCCAAAGCTTCTTGTGTATGATAGTGATTAAATTAAACACGTATTTTAAATATTATTATAGATACATGTTTTAAAATGTATGCTGTTATTAAATGTATAGAAAACCTGAAAGTACCAGTTACCTTAGAATTTGTAGATAAAAAAATTTAAGTGGTTAAGAAAAAAACTTGAATCCTGATCTATAATCTGTTTCATGTTGGTAAGATTATTGCTTTCATGTCTGCTATAAGATGCTTTTTATCTTTTGCTTCTGAGGTAGTAGTGTGTCAAATAGGCTGTTTTGCAAATTGTGATCAAGACAGTCACTTGTGCATCTGCTGTGCATGCTGAGTTTTGGATTTTATTTCTGAATCCTTGCGTTACTGACACCAACATTTAACCTCTAACTGCCTACTAATCTATTTGTCTAAAACATTTTTTTCTTATAAAAAACATTTTTTATGATTTTAGGAATAAGAGATTATTTCAGTTTTGTTTTCCTCATCATGAGAAATCAGATTTGCGTAGCTGACAGACTTTCTTTGCTGTAGGCATTCACATGTCAGGAGCAGTTTAAGGATAGCACAGTGAGGTCCGGTCAGTGTCCTTGAGGTTTGCTTTGAAGCATGAGTCAGCTTCACTCCACATCAAGCAAAAGGGTGATATCTGTTACATGTTGCACAGAAAATCTGATGTAGTTTTGACTTCAAGTGATTCGCCAAATGTCATAGATTTCAGGTTCAAGTGATAACACTGCTGAAAATCTACTTTATTTATTTATTTATTTATTTTTTGGACAAATGCCAACCTTAAAAATATTGTAATCATGGCAAAGAAACTTTCCTACACCAGTTGCCCTATCCCCTTCTATTATCCTGTATTAACACACAGGTATTGGATAACGGTGACTTTTCAGCTGTATTATTTAAAATGTAATATATGTTTTTACAGGCTTACTTGCATGTAAATATACAAAGAAATCTCTTTATTGCAAATACAAGACATATTTAACCTACTTTAATTGCTTTATTGTGTTATGTTGTAGTTGTTTTTCCAACCTAAACTAAAACAGTATCAATGCAAGCGCACAGATTTTTATGGTCCTTACCTTCTATAATAAATGCATCAAATGTCACTGGTGGGAAGTTGGCAAATTTTAGAGTCAACCTGAATGTCAGTGATTGTAGGTTTTGTAACATGGTCATTGAACTTAAAAACTTTATTCAAAATTTATTTGAAATATTTTTAGTCACCCACAAACTTGCATATTTTTCAAATGAATCACTTTACCCAATAAATATTAGCTACAGAGGTAATTTTGTAAAAGTAACTCTGATATTCAAAACATTATCAGCTTCATAACAGACATTAGTTCATTTTATAAAGCTAAATTGTCATTAATATATAATAATGAATGTAATCCATGAGAAATTATTTTTTAAATATGCTTTATGATTTAGAAAACATTGGAGTAAGCTTATAATACTTCAGGTGTTACAGTGCAGGCAGTGCAGATGAAATCAGCACAGCGGCAGATGTGTTTTCGTGATGTCATGTGGTCTACCTGTCTGATCCTATTTATTGTGTATGATTGTGTGTGCGCAAACACATTGTAGGAAGCAGAGACCCTTGAGGCCGAGACGAAGCAGTTTGAGGACATGGAGTTTCAGCAGCTGGAAAAAGAAAGCAGTTTGGAGGAGGAGCGCGAGACCATTTCACAGCAGCTCCTGCAAGAGCGATCTCAGTTCCAAAACAGCATAACTAAGAGAAAGGTATACAACAGCAGTAGCTTTCTGTAGGTTCCTGGGTCATGATTTGAGTGATTTAATTTGGATAGTTTGCAAAATTGCTTCAATTAAAAAAAAAAAAAACTTTTATCATTCTGTAGTAATAATAATCTAAATAACAGCTATACAGTAGTAATGCTACTACTAGTAGTGGTGTAGATAGTAGTTAATAATGATAATAATGATAAAAAAAAACATAATAAATGTAAAATTTGTGTCCTTTACACATAATGTCCTTATTTACCTGACTACATTTATCTTCATAAATGAGTAATTATTGACTGTCTTTTGGAAATGGAAGTATTTTTCTTATCAAATCACCTGACTGATTTTATTAAATTATGTGTTGATAAAATTATTCAGTTTTGTATTACAGTAACTAAAAGGGTTGTAATCTATTGAAAAATTTTTTAAAAAACACGTGCAAGCTTATGCTAACTTTGTCTGTTTTTTTGTTTAAAGGAGAAAGTGGCAACGCTGGAGAAACAAGCCAATCAGCTTGGTCTACAAGCTGCGACAGAGTGTGAAAAGCTGGTTAAAGATCGGAGTGTCACCATGCAGCTACTTCAGAAGGTATCCTAAACAAATTAATTTATATAGCACTTTATTATGAACCAAAATTGTCACAAAGTATCTTTATCTATTTATAAAACAAATAATTGATGGAAAGAAACCCACTACTAACTAATGTGGAATAGATTAAATGCATGCATATAAAAAAAATAATAAATAAATAAAAATGTTTTAAACGGTCAGTCGTAGGCTTGTGGTTATGGATCCAGCCTTGTGACTTGAATTTTCCAGTTTGATATGTGGTCCTATGTACTATGGCTAAAGTGTTCTTGGGCAAGGTACCTAACACCCATTGCTCCCTGAGAGCTGTGTATAAGGTTGCCCACCGTGTGTGTGCGTGTGTTTCACTGCATGGATGGGTTAATTGTGGAGGACTAAATCACAGTAGGCAAAATATATCACCATAACTTTAAATAGGTTACATTGATGAAAATATGAAACACTTAAAGTTTAGAATATAAACCTTATTTGTAAAGCCTTCTAATAAATAATTTATAAGAAAATAAATGTGTATGGAGAACTTCAAAACTTAACATTATCGAAAAGCAGAAATAAAGTTATTTATTTAAATTTATTTATTTTAAATAACTTCATTTCTGCTTATTGTTTTTAAGTTTTCCATCTTTTTAGTGTTTTCTGGAACAGAGGTGGAAGCAGAATGTGGTTTAAATCTGATTTATTAGCTGCCTATGACATTTTTCATTACATGACTGTCAGAACATTCTGTGTATCAGGTATCTGGTACAAAGCCAATGATATTAAAAACACCAAAAAATGTAAAAAGTCAAACAAAAAACAAATCATACAAAACATACATTTTGGCCACTTGCGAGTCATATACAGCATCTGGCACAGTATTAAGTTCTTAAGTTGCTGCATTTTTAGCATGTATATTGTTGAGAACCCCTTCCCCCCTACACTTTTATCAAGGGTGCATAATTACAGACATTGTTTTGTAGTTTTTTTTGATCGGGGTAGTTTTTTTTGATCAGTTTTACTAAGATTTGGTTAAATCCAAACTTCCTTTTTTCTAATCAATAGTTAATATTAGGACCTGTGTGTTGCACTGTTTCACTGGTTGTTTTGAAATCATACTTTCTGTATTTTGTTTGTCCAGACAACAATACAGTCATTATTCTTTTTTTTATCTCTAAAGACGGTCTGTGTGCGGAAATAATAAAGTTTTGTATTTCTTTATCATGTTTTGCTCGTTCTGCTCTTTTCTACAGTTTATGTTTCTTTACCAAAAACTTTGTTAAACAGTGAAGTTGCATCAGATCAACCATTAAGAACTGGCCTACTTTTTGTATACATATTGTGCCCAGCTGCCTATTTTATAGGTTTATTCATTAAGTTTTTTTTTGATTAAGGAATGTCTTAATCTCTTTTTAAGTGTAGAATCTACATTTAGTATCAGCCAGTAGGTAAAGTGTTAAAGTCAGACAAATGTGTCCTGGGCAGTGGAGATTAGACCACTCTAATGTTGTCACAGTAAACGATGCACTGTATTGTGAGCAGGGAATAATTTAATTTAGATTTCTGTAAATGCAGAACAAAACTGAACCAATAAGCATTAGATTTGACTTCTTTTAAAAAGTGCTTGGTTTTTTATTATCAGGAAAAGGAGACTCTGGCTGCTCTGGAGAAAAGATACTACAGTTTAACTGGAAGCAGGATATTTCCAACAAGTTCCAACACTATAAAAGAGGTACAAAGCAAATAAATATTGATTGTTATAAGATCTTGGATAACAGACATGCAGTAGTTTTAGGCCACATTACACTGATGTACACTAATGGGTTTTCATTTTAAATAGCATTTTTGCCTCACTAATTTTTTTTGTTTGATGCTTCAGTTGCATTTACAATACTCTACAAAATTATTGTAGAGAAAGCCTCGAAGATAATTTGGACCAATAATTTTAATTGAGACACAATCGCTTCCTAGTTTTGAGGCTAAGATGACCATTGCACCTGTCTGTGCTACCCTAATTATGCCTGAGCAAATGAGGACTTTTTTCCTGTGGTTGTTTTAAACATATCTGCTTGTGACACTTTAGCGGTCTTGTTAAGTTATAAATGTCTAATGGCTTTTGCTTTTTATTTTATTTATTTATATATTTTTTATCCTTTCTTTCCTTCTTTTTAATTTTACATATTATTGTATTGTAAATTACCATTTGTAATTATTTCATAAGACCAAAAGTGGACCAAAGTGTAAACTCTATCCTTTTTGCTCCACTCGTTGTTCATGCTATCAGTTCAAATTACTGTAAAGTCTAAAGTTCTACAATTACAGAATGTCCATCTGTTTTGTGCACTGTAGTATACTGTGTTGGACCTCTTTGCTCTATTCATTAATGGTCAGGACCCCAATAATAGCACCACAGAGCAGGTATCATTTGGTGCATTATTCCTATCCCTGCAGTGTTGCTAAGGTGTTTAAATGTGAAACTACAGCAGGGGACTAACAAAAAACAGGAAAACAGATGTACTACAGTCTGTAATTGTAAAACTATGAAGTCTATCTACATGGTAAGTGAAGAAAGTGAACAATGGAGCAAGAAGGAAGCATGTCCAAACTTTGGATTGGTACTGTGTTTAATCTCTAAAATTATTTGAAATTTTATTAAAACAACAGTGATTAATAACTTTTTTGTTGGTTGAGCTGCAATCAAACACTGATAATGTTAACAGCATTGGAGTTCACATGTGAATTGTCTGTCTTTAATTTCCTGTTTTTAAAAAAGAGAATTAAAAATTTGGACTGGGATGGTTTGGGAAAGATTTAGTAAAAGGTTTTGGTGCCTGCAGCAGCAGCACTAAGAGAGGGATTCAGAGACACCAGCAAAACTACAGAGTGTAGAACTCTCCGTAAGTCACTCGGCAACTGAAAACGCATCTCTTTCACAAACACATGATGTAAAAAAAAAAAAAAAAAAAAATGGGTAATGATCAGGTTTGAAAATTCTACCGTGTAAATGGGGTTTTCCTTAACTACTGACTTTTGGTTTTCTCTCATTTGTAATTCATTGGATGAAAGCTAAATGACTAAATGTATATGTAGAACAGCATCCTAAAATAGGAGCATTTGGGCTGGCATCTCCAGTATTTCTTCCTTTGTTCTGTTGATCTTGCTGAGACATTTCCTTTAATAATTATTAAATGGCTTACATAATTTGCTAAGCCACAAATGAAAACTTTAATTATTTTGTGAGAAAACAATATATCACACATATGGTATGTTGGGTATTCATGTTATTCAGTGAATGAAAGATTTTAACATCTTCTGACCTCTCCTTTCCTCTATCCTCTTTCCTCCTTTTCTCCCTTTGTTCATAAACATGCAGGACTATGTTACTGTGAGCCAGTTAAACCAGATCTATGGGATGCCAAAGGTGGACTCTTCACCTACCTCTCCTTCCCAGTCACAGAAGCCTTTCTTTACAGAGCCTATCTTTTCCTGCCTTCCCTCTCCTCATGGTCCCAGCCTGTCTCTCTCTTTCGAGGTGTGTGTATGTGCCTATCCGTGTTAAGTGGATGAACTTTGTTCTGTTAGAACTCTGGCTTTTTAAATGATATGATATGGTTTGCTTTAGAAGATGTAGAAGACGTGATATGGTTTGCTTTAGAAGATGATTCAACCTTTGCTCACTTGTAATATTGCTTTAAAATACATCATATTTCATCCTCATTTTGGAATGCCGGTTGTTTTAGACACTGGATTTTAAAATTTTGTTTAGCTTGGATTAGCATTTCCCTTTTCTTTTTTCCCTCGGAGCATCCTGCACCAGTTTGTGTCAGTTATAGGTTTAGTTTTTTTTTTTTAATTGTAATGAATGTTTTGTTGTTAGTTTGAAAACATCCTTAAATTCTATAAACCTCTTTAATATCCATTTATAGTCTCCTGAATATTATGCACTCACATAGTTCTAAACCAGCTGATACACTGTTTGTGTAATAAGCAAAACAGGTGATTTAAATAATATGAAGACAGAAGGTGATGGAAAAGATACATATCAAAGTAGCAGTATCTAAAAACTAAATCAAGAGTATCTGCAGACTGATTACATAAATAAATCTGTCGTATTTTTGTAAATGGTGCAACAGAAGTGAAATGATGAGACTATTCTACATTTTCATTACCATCCATGAGCAGAAATCTAATTTGCTCTGCTTACTGGTTACGAAGGATGACATATTCAACTCCTTTAATGATCAGAGCAACACAGGCATTGCAAATGACTGTTTCTAACTGGGTAATTAGTTCTCCTTCTCCGGAAACATTCGCTCATTTTTCATCAAATGCAATTTGAAGGGAGGCTTTATGAACCTAAAGGAAATGGATGCTGCCAGGCAGGTTGTAGGGGTGAGTGGGAAGCTGGCAACATTAAAATGCAAAGAAATATAATTCTTAACATTTATTAGTGGGCAGCATAATGGCTTTGTTATTAGCATATTCACCTCTCAAAGCTGGGGATCCAGGTTTAAATCCCAATCTAAGTGAGTTTTTATGTTCTCACTGTGTCCACGTGAGTTTTCTTCGGGTTCTATGGTGTCTGTGTGAGTAACGATAGATTGGCGTCCTGTCATAGGTGTAGCTGTCCAGCGTCTGAAGGTTCTCAGGTCCTAGTATTGGATTAAGCTGAAAATGTATATATCAAATCTGTGCCTGCCATTTTTGTCTTGTCAGCCTGAATAAAATGATAATGCTAACTAAAAAACATCCTAGTCCAGGATCTGAGAAGAGGATTAGATTGTCTTCCCTTTTCACTAAACCCACTTATTAGTTGCTCATTAACGCTTTGTTTTCTCCTTCTTTTTTCTATTTTCCTTTTTTCTATTTTTCTTTACTACTTGTACCACCTTCCACTTTTTATTTTATTTTATTTATTTATTTGTTTTTTTAAATGTTTGAAAAATCTCAGTCGGGGTGGTCTAGACCTCAAATCTCCAGGCTAGATTTAGAGCGCTGGTACCAGGAGGTGATGGTGGCTGGAGATGCCAACCAACTGTGCTCGCCTCCTCTACTGACAGAAGCTCTGTCAACACACGGGCCTCTGCAGGTAACAAAGTAATACAGGCCAGGCTTTGCTTCGCCCTTTCTCTCATAAGCTCTTATGCTCTCTTTTCCTTTTTTCATGTGCGCACGTTTTTCCACTGTTTTTGTTAACACTATTACCAGTTGCCTCGTTTTGACATGCCATGGAACATTGTTGCATTGTTTGGTTTGGACTGTTTATAAGTACAATCTTAATGGCAGTGTAGAAACCTCAGACATCACAACATAAGGGTTTCAGGTTAATTAGGGAAGTATGTGCTTTTTTTAACTGGTTTACAGACAGGCTTACCAATTATTATATTATTATAACCTTGGATTTAAATGAACTAAACTAATTTAATGTCAATACAACTCAAGCTTACAGTTTTACTTTATAGCTTCTTAATCTTTCAGGTAAATATTAAAATAGGTAAAATAGTTAACATTTTCTTCGAAATACCAGTAACATTTCCATCAGCAAAGTTGTGGGTTCACCAGCACTAAGGAGTTTAGTTCATTACATTTACATTACATTTACATTCAGCAGATGCTTTTAACCAAAGTGACTTACAAATGAGAGAACAAAAGTGTCAGTAGTTAAGGAAGAAACAGTTACACTGTAGTATAATTAACCTGATCTTTATCCAAACTGTGTTCTATTTTTTTTACTTTTGATATTGAACATTAAAATTTAACAAGTGCCATGAACTACCAATCAGAAGTCAATCAGTTTGAAAGAACTTGTTCTCTGGAATATGTCACAATTCTAAAATAGTTGCATTACTAGACTAACAATTAATAAGCCCATGCAATTGTAAGTGCATTGCAAATTAAAATAGGTAGATTGCTTGCAAATGGAGTCAAATAATATTTATTATATGCTCGGAGAATTCAATATTTTAATAATAATGTTTTCATATTGTCGTGACCTACAATAAATTTCCCATGAAGATGTTTCTTAAAAATTGATTCAATACATTAAATTAACATATACAAAATTGGTAGTCATAAAAAAACTTAAATTATCTTGTTTTATGCTGCTGCAAATAGTTGATTTAATTGGAAAATGGGAGTTTTTCTTTTAAAGAAAAAATGGGAGCAAATATTTATATTTAAATACAATTGTACCCTTTTAAAAATAATAATAATATATATTTTATTAGTTTTTCTTCAATGTAACTGTACATTTTTATAAATTTGCAGGTATACCGCTCCAGGTTGGATAGTGATGCCAGTCAGTCATCATTAAAGCCAAAGGTCACGACGGGCCTGTCACCCACCTACACTAGTACAACTCTGGGACGCAATACCACCTCCAGGGTAAAGCATATTCTTGCATGAAGTGGATTTTATACTCCAGTGATTTAAGTGTAGGTGTAAGTGATTCTGTGGTTCCCTACCTAGAGCCCAATCATGATTCCCAACAGTACTGGCAGCCTTCCTCGTAACCTTGCAGCCACTCTGCAGGACATTGAGATGAAGAGACAGCTGGCTCTTCAACAAAAAGGTATTACACAGCTACATTTGAAATGCTGTCATAAACACAGAGCATATCTGGATTGTATCTCATATTACTCTTTGTGTTCTGCACTTAGTTAAATCAGTTACAGATGAATTTATTTTTGTTTCTTCACCATTGCTGCTTGTGTAAGATTTTTAAGCCAAATATGTATGAATCTTACTAAAAACCTAAATTTTATAAATAAATAGGTCCTGTAAAGGTTAGGAAAACATTTTATGTAGTATTTTTTTAACACTGTGACAACTGTCAATTTTGTTGTGAGTTTGCTACCGTAGTTGCTCATTGTGCTGCATGATGCTGTTAAAGGGACAGAGAAATAATTCCTGGAAGTATGGATATCACATTTAAATTCTTGAATTTCAAGACTGGGTGGCTTAGTGGTTAGCACGTTCGCCTCTCAGTGCTAGGGATTCCCGGTTCGAATCTTCATCCGGGTGGAGTTTCCATGTTCTCCTCATGTCTGCATGGGTTTCCTCCGGGTTCTCCGGTTTCCTCCCACAGTCCAAAAACATGGATCAAGTCAATTGAATTTTCAAAATTGCCCCATATAGAGTGTGGCTGTGTGAGTCTGTGCCCAGCGATGGATTGGTGCCCTGTCCTGGGTGTATCTGCCCAGCGCCCGAGATGTTCTCCCCTGGATGGACATGGGGAACCCCACCGCGACCCTAATAGAGGATAAAGCGGGAGATAATGAATGAAAGAATTTCAAGACTGTGTGATTTGTTGTTAGTTTCTTTGTCTATGTAATATGAACTAAAAGGACATTTGAAATCACAAGTACTTCAGGCTCTTCATTGAACTAATAGCTTCCATTAACATTTAATTGTAATTAAGTTTTAACTGCACCCAAAGTTGCATTCTAGCCTTCCCCAGTGCTTGTCTGAATAAATTAATAAGCTTCATTCTACAATTAGAAAACTATAGTGATCATTAAAGTGATGAATAAGTCAATGGAACACATGATGTTGAAGCAAACCGACACGGAACTTGCTGATATTTTGAGTTATCTTATTGATTTCAGTGTAAATTCTCCCTCACCTGAACACGTCTACTCGGATCCTCTGGTTTTGTTTTTATAACCATTGTCTTTCTTTCACTCTCTGTATTCATCTTCATTATCCATCACTCACCCCCAGACTGCCTTTTATCATCGCCTGAGTCCCCCACCATCGTGGAAATTCGCACAGGTAGATCTAACTGTGCCTGGACTGGGTTTGGACTCCTAATCCTATTTATTCTCAGCTTACTTTCTTGCTGTCTACTTTGTTCTAATCAGTTGCTGCATGCTTCTCTATAGATTAACGCTTTCAGTATGTTTTTTTCCTCATTAGCATCTGTTTCTTTCATTGTTGGGGGCACAAGCATGGAGCAGAGGTTAAACTCTTGTTTTGTTTTCTCAACCTTTAAAGCTCATTAAAGCAGTTTGGTATGCTTGGGGTATAAGGTTTTTTTTCCTCCTTACTTTAAATGAGCACAGATGGTACAGTGTGATTATATATACATTAGGGTATGCTGATGCAGTGTGTTCATTACATTTCGTTCTATATAGATGGATGCATGGGTGCCTGAGATGACTTTGGCATTGAGTGTTTACATATGATGATATGTAGTTGCCGAATTACTTTGTAGAAGAGAGTTGTAGTAAATTAAGTATGTGTAATGCTACAAATTCAAATCCATTCTTACATGCTGGTGATGCAAAGATTATTATATAATATACAATATTATAGAACTAACACAGTACAATTATTATTTTTGTCTAATTACCAGAATTACTAAACAAAAAAAAGCCAGGTTTTAACCCGTCTTTAAAATTAAGGTACATGTATCGAGCTGTGGCCTTATGACCAAATGAATACATTAAGGCTTATGTTGTTTCTCTTACAAATTCTGTTGAAATAGAATATTATAATTGCAGTGATTTTGAAATGTAATTCAAAAATCCCGGATTTAAAGCAGACACCATGTTTTACTATGCTGTTCATTTATCAAATAAACTACTAGGAACGTTTCAGTTGCAAGGTGTCACTATTTAGTTCAAAAACTGCTAGTATGTTGGAGTTTCTAAAGAAGTCCTGTAAAAACCAAACAGTGATGTAAAGTTATTGGTATCCTCAAACCTGTGTGTTACCTTACTGTGTTTTTTTGCTCTCTCTTTCTTTAGGCCAGCAGGTCATCGATGAGCAGCGCCGGCGTTTGGCCGAGCTAAAGCAGAGGGCTGCGGCTGAGGCACAGTGCCAGTGGGAGGCCCTGCATGGCTCTCACACGCAGCTCAACAGCTCCCCAGCTCCCCCTTTAGTTCATCACTCCATCCTGCACCACACCGCGCCCTCTGCTGGAGAGGACAACTACGACACACTCAGCTTAGAGAGTTCAGATAGCATCGACACAAGCATCTCCACCGGCAACAACTCTGCTTGCTCCCCTGACAACTTGTCTAGGTTAGAAAAATGCTTATAGCTTTCACACGATTTTCCTCCACACACTTCTTTCTGGCTGCAATTGCCTTGAGCTTTTTTTTTCTCCCTCTCATGTTGTGTCTGGGGCTCAATTAGCAGCCATCTGTTTGTTTTCGTTTTCACTTCTGTTTATTTTTTCAGTGGCATCAGCAGGCTGATATATGACTGAAGTGCAGAAAAACGCTCTTCTGAACATGTTTGGGTTGTTTTTTCTTTTTTTACTGTATAACCGTTCAAACGACTACAAATTATCTCTGTGAAAATAAGTCAGTAGATGTATCAGCCTTATTTCTTTAGGGAGGGCATTGTAGTTTATTACAGACAGTGACAGTCTTTTACAACCCAATTTTCAATAATGATGAGACAGTTTATAAAATGTCATAAAATATAAACTAGTGACGTGTTTCTTTTATTTAACTGACAAAAGGCTTCCCATTTTTTTCTAACTATTTATTCTAAACGCTCTGACATTATACCACATCCTGCACAAACGCAGTTGCCAGTCTTTCCAGCATCTCTGTCTGGAGTTTGCATTTTTTAGTGTTTTCTATTTTTAAATCTTGTGCCTGAGCATATTATTACGGCATCCCATAGATATGTGTATCTCAAATACTGGAAGCAGGGGAAAATATTGTGTTTATTGAAACAGTATTGAAATCTCCGACAGTATTGGTAAGAAGTGTAGGTATCATAAATGAACATTTGCATAAAATTTACATTTAATTAAGCAGTTTTATTTTTTCCAACCCTGTGTGTGTGTGTGTGTGTGTATGTGTGTGTGTGTAATATATATATATATATATATATATATATATATATATATATGTATGTATGTATGTGTGTGTGTGTGTGTGTGTGTGTATATATACATATATGGACCTAAGGAAGCATCCATCAAAACATATTATATGCAAGCTGATATTTATTGTAGCACTACCACATTGTTTCAATCTTTATAAGAGCATTTTTATAAATTCAAAAATTATCACAGGATGCTATAATAATTTAAATTATGTAGGTCTTTTACCAAATACCAGCCATAGTATGGTAAAAAGACCAGAAAACCACTGTTAAATATGCATGACCTCTGAGCCCTCAGGCAACGCTGCATGAGAACCCATCATCTTACTATGATAAATATAACTACTTCTGAAAACCATTGTCACCCACCACAGTTTACACCTACATCAAGAATTGCAGCTCTATTTTTTATTGTGTTGCAAACATACATTTCCAAAATCACCCTCCCCTCCCAAAAAATAAATAATTAAAATTATATATATATATATATATATATATATATATATATATATATATATATATATATATATATATATATATATATTGAGATTGCAACAAAAATTTTAAAGATTTGGCCCTGATGACGCTTCTTTCTTGGATTCCTCTATTTTAAATAGGCATACATACTTCAGCTGTCCGGTTCTGTAACCTTGGTGGTCAGCTGATTTACCAGCTCTTGTAGCTACTTGCCAGTTCCACTTAGTTTACCACTTGCAGGAGACTGAGGCAGCTCCAGGAGATCAGAGACCTTGTTTAGCTTTATAAATTCCTGTTTAGTCATTTAGTACAACTCATTTCGCGCCCGCTGTTGGACAGTGTAGATTGCTTGGCCATGGATTTTAGTAATTTTTGATCTATAGACCCATCTTTTTTGACCCAATAAGTTGCCTTGAAGAAGGTTGAGAAGTTCTATAATTGAGAGCTACACTTTTTCTTATAAAACCAACTTACCAGAACTGCAGACAGTTCCTAAATGTAGACATACATAAGCGCATTTCACTTGCATTATTATATTTGTGCAAATAATCTTCTGTCTGTGTCTGTTTTTTTTTTTTTTTTTTTTCTGGAAATTCACCCACACGTCTACTCCTTGTCTGTAGAGCTTAATACAGGCACATCCTTGACTGAATAACTCTTGACAGTAAATGTTTGTTTATTGAATCCCACATAGACCATTATAAATGGGTTTGAGTATGCAGTCTTTCCTTACCTTTTGCAAGTAGCCTTGTAGTGATCGCCCATGCGCTGCAGATGTGGTTGATAAACAGATGTTAGTGTACTCCTGCTGTGGTGCATGAATTTGTATGGTGGGTTCAAGTACTCTGATTTAACTGCTACAGTAATATATATAAAAAAAAATTAAAAAGTACACTTCACCTTGACCTAACTTTTAATTTTTGGTGACAACTGTGCTAATAACTCAGCATTAATCAGAAACACAGTTTATTTCAAAGCTACAAAAGTAAACACTCTTTGGATGTAAATAAATGATTAACCCTAAACTTACCGGTTACAGTAAAGGTTAATGTTGATGCTACAGCATACACGCATATTTAAGACACAAATAAACTTCATCGGTGGTGATAGTTTGTCAAAGGGTCTTTTTTAGCATTAGAATTATTTAACATTTTGTTGTAAAGGAATTTGGGCAAAAGGGTTTTTTAGGGTTCTGAAATCAACCACGCAAATAATCACAAATAGTATTTTAAATAAATGAGAACATGTTTGGAAAAAAAAAAAAAAAAAAAAAAAAAAAACAACTCAATGTTCTCAAAGGACAGAAGGTTTAACATTAGTGTCCCTTTAAAATGTTATTGCCTGATTATTAACATTTTTTTGACAATGTATTGTATGTAGTATTTATACATTTATATTTATTTTTATTTATATTTAAGGATATTGCAGCTAAATTAACTCTTTGTTGCATTTAAAAATAGATAACCAATAAACCAATCACTATTTTTTCCATTGTTAAAATACTTCATTTTCTGTGGTGTTTGAATAACCAATGTTGTACTCTGTGTATTTGTAACACAGTGCTAGTGGAATGGGTGCACTGAAAATTGAAGCGATGGAGAAGCTGTTAAAAGAAGCTCATTTGGAAAAGGCCAGACTTCTTGAATCTAAGGTGAGTTAAGTCTCATGCTAAGTCAGTATGAAGGCCATGACGATGCTGTAACTCTATGACTTTGTAGTAATTCAGTAGTGGCCTTTTTCCGGTGTTTGTGTTTCTGGCAGGAACGAGAGAGCCAGGCACGTAAGCAGCTTCTAGAGGAGGAGAGGAGGAGAAGAGAAATGGCAGAGAAGAGGCTGCAGGAGGAGACTTTTCACCGGCAGCAGCTTATTGAGAAAGAGGTGAAGATGAGAGCAAAGAACTTCTCTCAGGTGAGCTTATGATTTCTGCACTACGGTGAAATGGAACGGAGGGCTTTCTCCCAGTGTACTGTGCTGTGAAAGTCCATAGATTTATGTTAATAAATGTGAACAATGAAAGGTATAAAAATTACACTAAAATATATTCTGTTATTTATAAAATGTTTTTGTAATTGTTAAAATTTACAGAGAACAAACACATTTGTCTGCTTCAAGAGCATAATCATTTATAAAAAAGAAAATACAAAGTTCGTATTTTAAGAGGGAACTTAAATTAAACTTAAAAAAAACTAAAAAAAAACATACATTTTCTTTTTGAATATTAATTTCAGAAGTAGCAGGAACATGGTACATATCGTTATACATAATATCTATATTGGAGGTTTTAATTTGGTTTAATTATATTTTTTGTTGATTTTTTTTTTAATTACATATTATATAATAATTTACGTTTACAAAAAAAATTATCACCTTCTATAATTACAATCTACACTTGAGGTGCATGTGGAAACATTTTTTTGTTATTCAGGTCTGTGTGTGTTATATAAGCAACTGAACACATAAAGCGTGGTTGCTTTCTGTGATTTGCGGTGAGTTACTGAATAAACTGGTAATATTTAAAACAAATCCATTTCTGCAAATCCATCGACTCAAAAAAAACTTCCAGTAAATCTACAAACACTAATCAAATATTTTAAAATCAAAATATACTCACAGTTTCATTTGTCACAAACATGAACAGGTTTTATTAACAGGTTGAGTAATTGGCAGGTTTCACGGTCACACTGTCCTGGTGTCGTTGCTTTCTCCCTCCTCATTCTGCATTTTTGCCTCTATTTACATGCACACAGACCAAATAAAACTGATTAGTTTTATTAAAGCATTAAACATAAGGTAAAGGCCAGTATTTCCATTTGTTTTTATTCTGTTTCAAAAGGCTCGGCCGATGACCCGTTACCTGCCTATCCGCAAAGAAGAGTTTGACCTGCGTTCACATGTGGAGTCATCTGGTCACAGTGTTGACACCTGCTATCACGTCATTCTCACTGAGAAGATGTGCAAGGGTTACCTGGTCAAGATGGGTGGAAAAATCAAGTCATGGAAGAAGCGCTGGTTTGTCTTCGATCGCCTTAAACGGACATTCTCCTATTACTCTGGTATGTGTTCAGATCGACTGCTGGGATTTGATTGCATGCACAATGGTCTTCCACAGCCTGCTTACATTCAACCGGCTTCTCAAAAGTTGATCCTACAATTAAGTACAGCTTTTTTAATATTCTTGTTTAGAACCACAGGACGATGGCAATCAAATCCACATCAAGAGAATTTTTGATCAAGCTTTAACCTGTTGAACCTCTTAAAAAGCCTTTAAAGTAAAAGTGACCACGGTGTTTAGACTCCATCTATTTTCACTTCTTCAGAACCCCTGCTGTTAAAAAAAAAAAGCATGTTGCTATGATTTTTTTCATCAGTTCTCTTAGGGGCCAAATTGTATCGGTGGCTTTTTTCCCATCAGTGTTCATAAAGCCCAGCTGTGATAGATGACCTTTGAACAGCTGTTGATTTTCCCTGCTAGAGTTTTGAAGTAATTTTCTAGTTACAACTGTGCAATATTCTTTTATCCCCTTTTTCAAAAACTGATGTAACATTTCACGAGATGTTCAAAGATTGCAGTATTATTAGTAATTTTCTCAAATTTCTAGCCAAAAAAGGTGACGTACTAGTTTTTCCACAAGTTAACATCATGACATCCTGGTAAACTAGCTATGGCAAAACTAAAAACTTAATTTGTTATCTTGTTAATTATTTATAGTGTTGCTGTAGAATCAAATGCGTTATGTTGACGGCCATAACAAGTGTTTAAACTGATGTGTTTGTTATGTATATAGTTTGATGTTTAGCCTTTATTTAAAATAATGAGAAACAATGTCAGACTGATTTGTGATGAAATCTTCTGCATGATCTCGGTTGTATTAGTTGCCAACATTTTTCAGCCTAGAGGATATAAAATAATTGGGACTATCTTATCATCAGAATAAGGTGCATATCTTTTATCTTTATAATCACTTCTCATAAATGAATTTGATTTCCTTTAATTAACAAGCTGTTCAATTCCTGATTTTTGATTTTTTTTGGTACCATGAGTGGAGAATTCTCAAGTGGAAGGGTATTATTAATCCAATGACTTTACTAACGCAGTATGAAATTCTCATATCTTAAAAGAATATTTAATTTCTGATTTGTTAATATAAATTTTTGTTCAGAAATGACTGATACTTTAGACACACATACACTTTGTGTATGGTAAGCACTTTTGTTACCTATTTGTTTGTGCAAAAACACTAAAGAAATAAATTTAAGTAATTTAGTGTTATTTTTAAGTAAAGGAGGCGGCACAGTGACTTGGTGCCCTTTCCTTGTCCTTGTTCTTAAACCTGGCTGACATCACGATTTTCAGCCTGATTTAGCTGTCGTTTGCCACAATGTGCAATTTATACAAACATCATTAGTTGGGAGAGTGGAACACGCATCATCCGAACAAAAATGTATGCTTTTACAGGACAAATATAATATTCTTTTCCCCTTTTATATGGCAATTAATGACTCTAAACCTTGAACAACTTTCTTTTTTGCCCATGTTTTATATTATGTGACTGTATATTAGGATCATTCAGCTATTAAAATAATTTGTGTATATTCAGATCATTTTAAATGCACAGTTTGACTTTGCAACTAACATTGCACAGTCTGGCCCATTTCTTTAAGGTTTTCCTGGCATCATCTAAGGCAGTTTGACATGCAACAATTCTTATAAGATTAATAAAACTGCATTATATAAGCCTAGTATCAGTATAATACAAATACATTAGTCTGTTGGCAGATTATATATTTTGTGGTTGGTATGTGATACAAATACCCAACTGTATATGGCATTCATGGCTTGATATTCTAACATTTTGCTAACATGTCACTATTCTATCTATTACACTTGTTCTACTAGACTTATGTAAACCTATTAGGTGAGTTCAAATGACAACAGGTTTAGGACTCCAGAACAAATGTAGAGGATTTATAGTAATCCCAATTTTTATAACATCCAGTGCATATTAGTTATCTTACACTGTTCAGACAGTATAATGAAAATGTTTAGAAACCTCTCTAGATATTTAGATTCATCACTCTCTAATCACCAAAAACCTACCTAATTCGTTTTATATATATATATATATATATATATATATATATATATATATATATATATATATATATATATATATATATATATACACACATACATACAAACACAGTACAGACCAAAATGTTTGGACACACCTTCTCATTTAAAGTGTTTCCTTGGCTATGAAAATTGTAGATTCACACTGAAGGCATCAAAACTATAAATTTACACATGTGGAATTATATACTTAACAAAAAAGTTGCCATTCTCTTGATGAGTTTCAAGAGGTAGTCACCTGTAATTGTTTTCACTTCACAGGTGTGCCCTGTCAGGTTTAATAAGTGGGATTGCCTTATAAATGGGGTTGGGACCATCAGTTGTGTTGTGCAGAAGGTGGATACAGTACACAGCTGATACTCCTACTGAAGAGACTTTTAGAATTTGTATTATGACAAGAAAAAAGCAGCTAAGTAAAGAAAAAAGAGTGGCCATCATTACAAACCATCAAGCGCTACAAAGAAACTGGCTCAAATGAGGACCGTCCCAGGAAAGGAAGACCAAGAGTCACCTCTGCTGCAGACGATAAGTTCATCCGAGTCACCAGCAGCACAGATTAGAGAACAGGTCAATGCCACACAGAGTTCTAACAGCAGACACATCTCTAGAACAACTGTTAAGAGGCGACTGTGTGAATCAGGACTACATGGTAAAATAGCTGCTAGGAAACCACTGCTAAGGACAGGCAACAAGCAGGAGAGACTTGTTTAGGGTAAAGAACACAAGGAATGGACATTATACAAGTGGAAATCTGTGCTTTGGTCTGCTGAGTCCAAATTTGATATCTTTGCTTCCAACCACCATGTCCTTGTGCGATGCCGAAAAGATGAACGGAAGGACTCTACATGCCTGGACATTGCTTGCCCACCGTGAAGCATGGAAGAGGAGGTGTGATGGTTCTTTGCTGGTGACACTGTTGGAGATTTATTCAAAATTGAAGGCATACGGAACCAGCATGTCTACCACAGAATCTTGCAGCAATTTAGTTGGACCATCATTTATTTTTCAAGAGGACAATGACCCCAAACACACCTCCAGGCTGTGTAAGGGCTATTTAACCAAGAAGGAAAGTGATGGATTGCTCCGTCAGATGACCTGGCCTCCACCATCACCGGACCCGAACCCAATCGAGATGTTTGGGGTGAGCTGGACCACAGAGTGAAGACAAAAGGGTCAAAAAGTGCTAAGCATCTCTGGGAACTCCTTCAGGATTGTTGAAAGACCATTTTAAATGACTACTTCTTGAAGCTCAACAGAATGCCAAGAGTGTGCGAAGCAGTAGTCAAAGCAAAAAGTGGCTATTTTTGAAGAACCTAGAATATATTAAATGTTTCAGTTGTTTCACACTGTTTTGTTAAGTATATAATTCCACGTGTGTTAATTCATAGTTTGTGTGTGTGTGTGTGTGT
>JAFMOD010000228.1:1711544-1741785 GCA_019802435.1 Corydoras maculifer
CAGGATAATGCGCCATGTCATAAAGCTGGAATCATCTCAGACTGGTTTCTTGAACATGACAATGAGTTCACTGTACTCAAATGGCCTCCACAGTCACCAGATCTCAATCCAATAGAGCATCTTTGGGATGTGATGGAACGGGGGATTCGCATCATGGATGTGCAGCCGACAAATCTGCGGCAACTGTGTGATGCCATCATGTCAATATGGACCAAACTCTTGCTTCCAGCACCTTGTTGAATCTATGCCACGAAGAATTGAGGCAGTTCGGAAGGCAAAAGGGGGTCCAACCCGTTACTAGAATGGTGTACCTAATAAAGTGGCCCGTGAGTGTGTGTGTGTGTGTGTGTATATATATATATAGCTAAGGCGAGATATAAAATACATCTAAAGATAGATATCTCATCTTAAATAAAATATCACATGCCAAAGTTATTTTTTTTCCACTTGTCACACTGACACAGGCCGTGTACTACATAAAAAGTAAAAAGAAGAAAATTAAGTAAAAATGAAATCGTCCCCCAGCTGATTTCACCATGAACTTTTTGTGGAAGCTATACTGAAATGACATTAGACATTAGAAATGGCGCAAAAGTGTCAACACTTGTATCCTCCTGAAGGAAATCTAACTTCTATGAATATGCAGAATGGAAACGCCCCCAGCGCTACATGCATCCACCGTCACCTCCTTTAATATTCTCTCTTGTAATATGCATGGCCTGCATTTGCATGTTGAAATATGAACAACTCCTTTTGCCTGTCACGTTTTACATACAGGGAAGCTGGGTATGGAGTCTATAACAAATTAGGCACAGCCACTTGAAAATTAAGTCCCTAGAAAGAGTATTAAAATGGTATTTAAAAAAAAAAAAAAAAGTTAAACATGACTTTTAATGCAAAAAAAATGCAAATTTTGGGAGTGAATGAAATATCGTCTGGTAAATTTTACCAGAATTAGTCGATTGGATCAGTCCTAACAGCTGATCTCTAATGTTGCGTAGTTAGAGAGGAGAGATACGATAATTAGCAGCGGCTTTTGCTTGCGGAAGGCTGCTATGGTTTCCGATAGCCTCAGGATAGCTTGAGGCATACAAATATACAGCAGCTCGGCGGGTTCTGTGTGATGCTGATGAAATCCACCGCAATGCTGTAGAAATTCTGTTTCACACTCGGCCGTCGTGCTCAGCAGGGCTAGTGCTTTCTCCCCCTAATGGTTACACAGACAGAGAAGATGGCTCAAACCTAATAACAGGCCTGTATTGCTGCCTCCCAGATCGCTGCCTCCAAGGACAGAATGTTTTCACCCCTTATGTATTGTTCAGGTCAGACACACGGCAGTAAAATATTTACTGGAGTCAAATAAGTTTAAGATGATTTTTCCAACATCACCTTACATGCTTGACCAAAATTCCCTAATGAGCATGAAATATAACCAGCGTATAAATTCAGTTCAGATTGTTTTCAGCTCAGAGCAACAAGAGGCATTTTAAAAGTCTGACTGGAGTGGTGATGATGAACAGTGATTATTTGTCCCTGTTGCCTTTCTGCACAAGAGGCTACACTGTTGGATCTCAAAGACTTAATTAATAAATTGGCTGGAATTAAAATATTTTTTCTTTAAATGAAATGAAATAATAATATACATTTATTATTTCATTTGTGCAAAAGTGGATAATGTATTTCGCAATGGGCTTTGATGTAAAAAAATTTTTTTAACAAGTTTAAAAAAGACTTGATTTCAAAAAAGCATAAAGTTGAAACATTTATTTAATATTTTTAAGTAAGATTACTTTATTATTTCCACCTATTGCAGTTAGAAAATAACCAAAGAGGAAAAGGCCCTGAAGCAAAAGTTTGTGCACTCAACATGTTCATTACTTAGTAATACCCCCTTTGGCAAGCATCACATTTTGTAAATGCTTTTGTAAACAACTAAGAGTCTTTCAGTTCTTCTTTAGTGGCCTGACAGTTTTTTTCCCCACAACTGTATTTTACTTCTGTGTGAATTTAGACCGTCATGCTTGTAGTGTTTTGATTATTTAATAACATTTAGTTTAAAGGTCAGTAAGGGCCATGGTAAAATGGTGAATTGTAAATTGTATTGTGTTCAGGATCATTATCGTCTTTTTTTAAAAAAAAAAAAACCTTGTCAAGATCTTGCAATTTTTTTTATTTAGTTAAACTAAAAATATAAATAAATGATTTGCTTTCATAATTTGCTCTGCCACGGCTTCAACTGTCCACCTCCATGCCTTACAGTTAGCGGGTGTTTTTATGAAATTCTGCAGCTGTTGTTTGCCCTCTGCACACGTACCTTTGTTCAACTCGCAGGCTTATGTATGTGCGTACATACTGGCTACTTTATTAAGTTCAGATTCTTTTTTCTACCATCATTATTAATTTTATTAGATTCACTTGTCATATAGATGCACTTTAAGTAGGGCTCCATCTAAATTATTTTTCAACAATGAATGATTACGTTTATATACAAGGGCTTTTTTAAACCGAGTGTGCTCCATAAAAAAAAAATATATATATATATATATATATATATATATATATATATATATATATATACATACATACACACACAGAGAGAGAGAGCAATTCAGAAAAATTGACACAATTCTAATGGATTCAAAATTATATATGATGGGTGTATAGTAATAAATCATGTATTAATGTTTTATCATAAATTAGCTGTTTTTAACAGTTGTAGCGTATCATGGCTATATATTTTATATGTATTCTGACTTAAAAAAAGCAAGTGTTCATATCTCTGCTTGGTTATAAATATTGTGATTTCTATTCATCTTCTACTGTTTAGGTATTTTTTTTTACTCTGTCCTATGGTTATTTTCAGTTTCAAATTTCAATTTTTTTTTCTGCTTTGTTGGATCTGATTTGATGCATTTGATTTGTTTCATTATGTGATGGCATGCATACAGTAGAGTGGACAGTATGCCTATCCCTCTGCACGTGGTTGTTTTGGTCTGGATGTACATATCAGTGAGAGAAAATAAATACAGGACCTGCCTGTAACTTTGGCCATCGATATAATACAATACAAACAAATTTACCAGCATCCTCCACAAGTGGAATTAATGATGCTGCAGTAGAAAGAAGGACACGATCGATAAAAGATCATTGCTTAACCATGAATAAAATGAGGTCAATCACTCACACTGTTCTTTTTATCCTTTTTTAGATAAGCATGAAACCAAGCTGAAAGGAGTAATCTATTTCCAGGCAATTGAAGAGGTTTACTATGACCATTTACGCAGTGCCACTAAGGTAAATCATCCAGATAAGCAGTGATTTTACTCCCAGCTGATTTTCCTCCTTGTAGCAAAGCTGTACACCCACACTGCACTTCACTGCTGCTGTTTCTGAGCTCTCCCCCTTCCTCTCTGGATTTTGCGCTCCTTAACCAACCCCATCTCAGTTCTGCACTCATTCTATTTGCTTTGTTTCTCTCATTTATTTATATGACTTCATCAACATATCTGTCTTCACTCCTCTCTGACTGTAATTACATTCTGCTAAATGTCTCCCACAGAAAGGATTTTTCAACCTCAACTTGGCAAATGTATGTATTCCTTTCTGCCCCTTATTACATTTTGCATGGGTTTAAACTTTCTTTTGTTCAATCTGTGGAGTTATTGGCAAAAGAAGCATCCGTCTTGTCTTTAATCAATCATGGAATCATTTTCACAGTCATGGTCATTGTTGGTTATATTTTTCAAACAGATATAGAATTTAGGGGGAAAATGTTTTATGATATATATTTTACAACTTAAATTTTAACTGTTAGATCTTTACTTGGTGGCACTGTGGCTTAGTGGTAAGCATATTCACCTCTCGGCACTGGGGATTTAGGTCTGAATCCCGATCTGGGTGGAGTTTTCATGTTGTCCCCATGTCCGTGTGGGCTTCCTCCAGGTTTTCTGCTTTCCTCCCACAGTCCATAAACATGGATTTAATTGAAAGCTCTAAATTGTCCCATGTAGTGTGTGGCTTTGTGAGTGAGTGTGCCCAGCGAAAGTTTGGGACTCTGCCCTGGGTGTATCTGCGCCCGAAATGTTTTCCCCTTGATGGGCATGGAGGAACCCTCAAGCGATGGCTTGATGGATCTTTTCTTTCATAGACAGGGGGTGTGCATGCACTAAAGTGCATCAGTCTTGAGATTAATAAATGCTCTTTTGGATTCTATTATGTGTGACAGCATGTGGTCAAGTAATATTTGTTACATAATTACCAACTTAACGAAAAATAAATCATCAAAAATAATGTGCACATTCCTTTTATTAGTCTTTATACACACAGAGAGCAAGTTGAATTAACTAACTAAATATTAATATTTACATTAAATGCAATTATTGAACATTTCATAAAAATTGTAACAGATTATCAACAAGCCATATACAAATGTTATACTTACCTTGAAAGTCTTTTCAGTGTTCTATATGAACTGAACTGAATGTACCATGACCTAACCTTACACCCGTGAACTATGAATCAATGATTATACATCCACGCATCATTTTCCATATGTTTATACATGTGTCATTAGCTTTAAAGACATTTTTTAAGCATTTCCATTGGCCATATTTAACAACATTTTTCAAACACAAAATGACTGAGACACACTTTGAGTCAGAAAACACTTTTGTTTTGAAAGTTTTCTGTAGCAGTGTCATTTTTACTGATTTATTTAAAGTGTTTCTTTTGCAGATGAAATGCTAAGCTTTTAAGTAAAATAAATTTAAATAAGTCTTATATTAACCATCGATTCCTTTTTTCTCAAAGGATTCTTCATCCCTACTAAGGTTTAAAATCTTATTTAGTCCCATCACATGCTGGATTCTATAAGAACACTGGTTCCGATAAGAGGCTAATAAAAAGCAAAGTTAATTCCTGTCCTCTCTCTTGGTTTCAGAGCCCCAATCCCTCTCTGACATTCTGTGTAAAGACCCACGACCGACTCTACTACATGGTGGCTCCATCTGCAGAGGCAATGAGGATATGGATGGACGTGATTGTAACAGGAGCAGAGGGTTACACACAGTTTATGACCTAAGGACAGGTTGAAAACAAATTTTAGAACGGTTCCGGCAGGGAAACATTTAATGACTTGTCCTCCTGTTTACTCGCTCCATTGATTCCTGATTAAAGGAAAAATCATTTTAGTTTTTATTTTGTATATTTTTTATCAGTTGTATATTCAGCAGTGCTGTACAGATGCAGATATTCATTGGTTTTCTATTCTTTATTGAATTCCAGAAGGGATTTCCAAAATAAAAATAAAAAATAGGGATACAAGTCATCATGTCGAAAATCCCTTTAATACCTTTTCCATACAAATGACTGTTAAAAAGGTTTATCTTTTTCTTTTAATTATATTTTAGTTATGATTTTACCAAATGAAGCCATTTTGCAGTGTTTATTGTAAAAAGATGTAGTTTCTACGGCTTCAACAAGCATCTATCCAACACTATCAGGTTTTACTTAGTTTTAGACATCAGAAACTGAAAATACAAAGCCTTTGTCACCATAGTTTGTCTTCTTGTCTTATCGTGTTTGTCTCTGATTAGAAAACTAGATAATGTATGCAAACACATACACGCACACATATACTATTAAAATATAAAACAGAGTCTATTTTCCGAATTCTAACAGTTTTGTTTAAAGCCTTTATGAAAACAACTATCTCTGTAAATCCACCTGAAGCTGGTCAAACAAACATCATTTAATCATTTTTCAAACTTTTTAATCTCAGCACTCATCGGGCGTAAGATAGGAAAACACCTGACAGGTCGCCAGTCCCTCAGAGGACAAATACACAAACAAACAAATTTGAACAATTATTCACACATAGTGAACAATGTACTATGTTTTATTTACCTACTGGTGTATTTTTGGGCTGTGAGAGGTAACTGAAGCTCTCAAAAATACACATTCAGAACATGCAAACTTCATAAATCTGCCCTGCCCAGGAATTAGACTTGGATCTATCTTGTTGTGAGGCGAGAGTGCTGACTTTGGCAGTACCAAATAAAACATCTTTAAACAACAAAACATGTGTCTGATTCGCATATACAATGCAAATCATTCAGTGCCTTGATATTTCCCTACATTTCATCACTACGAATGTTCAAGTGAGTAACCTGCAGCACCATAAAACATATCAGTTACAAATTATGGTTTCTTTAATATATTTTATTCATCTGTTGTAAAACTTTGTGACAAAGGTATCAGGACATGCAAACAGATCTGTAGAGGAGAAGAGGGAGGGGAGCGTTAAGTAATCATATGCTTACATGGCTGAAAGCCCAGACTGTGTTTAGTGGCATGTAGTTCTTAGCTGTACAAATGATTTGTAGTCATGTTATCATTATTCTGTTGACTGATGTTAGACATAGTCTAACCTGAACTATACTGTGATTTTAAATGTGATCATCTGGATCTCAGTGTTAATGAGAAAAACGTTCTGTTCTGCGATGTCTGAGGCAGTCACACTCCTCCATGAATTCCTAATCTGTATTCAAACTTTGTCTACAATCCTGACTCAGTTTGCAGCTGGTGATAGATTCATTTTATTCATGAGATGTCTGTTATTCCAAAACACCTGCAAGAAAAACATGAGTGTTTCTTTATTTCAAGTGTCAATTTCTGTAATCTGAATTTACATCCTCAAACCAAACACTTGTAGAGCGTGAACCTTTTTTACCAACACTCACTCAGAACTGCTGACACTGTAAGATGATGGTACTCTTCATGTGGCACTTTTGGTGGACTTTGTGGAGTTTTCCAGCTTTATTAAAAAGTTTAGAAACCATTTCTTGTTGTTTTTTAAATGCTTATTATAATTTTGTATTAACTGGCCTAAGCATGGAATTAAAAGGGATTTACACTAAACAGCTCCTTACTGGGTGGCACAGTGGCTTAGTGGTTAGCACGTTCGCCTCTCAGCACTACGCATTCCCAGGGTGGGGATTCATCTGGGTGGAGTTTCCATGTTCTCCCCGTGTCTGTTTGGGTTTCCTCCAGGTTCTGCGTTTTCCTCCCACAGTCCAAAAACATGGTCAAGTCAATTAAATTCTCTAAATTGTCCCATGTATAGTGTGTAGCCCAGCGATAGGTTGGCGCCCTGTCCTGGGTGTATATGCCCGGCGCCCGAAACATTCTCCCCTGGATGGGCATGGGGAACCCCCCCCCCCCCCCCCCCGTGACCCTAATATAGGATAAAGCGAAAGATAATCACTGTACGATCATGATCTTGTGCTATAGATGAAGTGCCCTTGAGCAAGGTACCTAAACCCAACTGCTCCTGCACCACTCCAGTCACATGTGTTTACTTCTCTAGTGTGTATATGTGTGTGTTTAACTGCACTGGGTTATGGGTAAATTGTGGAGGACAAATTCCTCTGTATTTAAGTAGGCAAAATGGATCATGTTATTAATTTTTAATACCCTCATCACTTTGATTAACAAATAGGAAAAGGTTCATATGTTGGAATGCAGAATTTAAACATGATGCCTTTAAATTAAAATATTTTCATAAAGCATTTTTCTGTCTTTAGGTTTGCCCACAGGATTATTAACACTCTACGTACTATGCTGTTTTTTGAGAGCACTTGTTTTCTTATGTCAAACCTCTCATGCACACCTTAGTTATTCAGCGCTCTCCTTATGGTGGACACAAACACATGACCACTTTTTAAAGAGAGTGACAATGGTCTTGAGTTTTTTTCATTTTATTTTTTCATTTGTATTTGTGCTGATCAGATTAGTGAAATCCAAAATCAAGGTTTTCTAATTCTTGTTCCGTCTGATGAGCCTTAACACCTTTCAGTTTGTTTTTCTGATGTTATCTGACATGTATTTACTTTTAGATGCAGGATAAAGTGGTTTCAAATCATTTTTGTGCAGAAATGCAGTTTGACAATCTAAATGGTACATAAATGTCAAAGCTCCACTGTAAAATATATCTTTGTTAAATAAATGTAAGATTTATTTTAATTTTGGTTGATTTTTAGGTCCTGGTGCTGAAGTCTAACTTGGCACTTTTAGGGCAAAAAGCAGAAACCACCCTGGACAGGTCAGCAGCCAATAACATAAGTAATAATTCTAAATAATAATAACACAATCATTGTCATATACAGTTCTACAAATGGTAAATTTAGTGTCGCAAATTCATTCATCTAACATTTCTTTAAACTTGGAGAAAAGCACAGTTCCCAGTTGAAACCCTTACAGACACAAAAAGACCATGCAAACATCACACAAAGGACCTGCTCTCCCAAAAATTAAACCAAAAACCTTACTCTGAGGCTTTAATGCTATTTATTGTAACATTAGTCTCACTTTAAACATGCATTTATTTGAATTAAATCATTACTGTAATAAGTGTTACAATTATATATATATTGAGTATATATTTTGTAGTTAGCACCTAACATAGTATGTAAAAAAAACCCTGCTAACTAAAAACAGTAATGGTTTCCAGGCATACATTATTTAATCCCATTTATTTAATCAAAACACATGGGATGCTGTACTTATTACCAACTGTGACCAAATGAAATAAAGATGTGCACATATTGGCTTAGTGGCTAAGTGTATAATTTGACCAGCTATGATAATGTACCTGATGGTTTAATAGCCCAGTTATTATCTCATTACATATATGTTCCGAACATCTTTTTGTAATTACCATATCTCTTGTGATATTTTCACAGTAGTGAACCACTGACATAACTAAGTAGCACATTGTTTGTTCAGTGTAAAACTCTGGGTATAGGGGGTGGAGTGGGGGTGGGACACGAGTTTATTTTTGTTCTTGTTGATTGTGGCACTGATACTGATTCCTCTCCTTTTTTCTCATCAATAATTACATTCTAATGAATGTGTCTAAACCATAAATGCAAAAAAAAAAAAAAAATCATTAAGTTCACCGGTGCTTTGTCAGATAAAGCTTCACACTTGGTTTAGTTTAATGAGAAACACTTTCTCCTCATAAAATCGTTCTGCAGGTTTACCCACAAGGCATCAACATATCAGAGGGAAAGCAGTTCCACAGTACATGCAAGTTCCCTCACAAAACCTGTTTAACTCAAGATAATATCTTGCTAATTAACGATACCTTTGTTAAAATTTATCACCTTTAAAAGCTTTTTTTTAATCGGCATTTATATCTTGTCTATCTTAATGCAGTACATCGGGCAAAATCAGATCTAACTATATTTGTATTCTGACAGAATAGACCCTTCATAGTGCTATCACTTCCCATCTTTGGTAGACTGGTGAGTTGAGATAGAAAACATCCTTAAAATCCTTAAAAAATCCTTAAAAATTATGATTTTATCATCATTATTTATTCCTAATTTATCATTGGGAAACATTTGTTGTTCTTGAAAAATACCTTTTGAGTAATGACATGTTGGCTTGGGGGAGCCACAGTGAAGTAAATAGTTACTGTTACCAACGCTATAAATATCCATAGAAATGGATCTGTTGCTTTTTATAGCACCAACAAAAGTAATAAATACCAATATATTAGAAAATATAAAGTTTTTGGATAACACTTTTTTACCACTGAATTATAAACACAAACACATTCTATTCAACAAGTCTTTAGCTGGATACTTCATGGGCATGTTTAGTTGATGCACAGCGATAGATTGTCACCCTGTCCTGGGTGTATCAGCCCAGTGCCTAAACGTTCTCACCTGGATGGGCAAGGGGAACCCCCCCGCGACCCTAATATAGGATAAAGCGGAAGATAATGGATGGATGTTTAGTTGAGATTCAGAACCTTTTGTTCCCTGATGTTTATAATTCACAAAATGTTTTCATGTACTGTTCACATCAGACGGCTACATGGGAAACAAAACACATTTGGTAGCTTATCAGATATGCCAGCTTGGTAATGGCAGGGTTGTTTTTGGTTAGTCAATTAGACAATGTGCACCTGATGCATCTCTTGGGCCAGCTCTAGCCTTCTGGGTGCCCTAAACAAGATCCTCCCATCATTACAAGTTTGTCTTAGCACCATCCCCCGCCATTACATATAATAAACTGAAAGAAATAAGATCATTAAACATATGATGTAAATTTACAATTGTTTTCTTAATAATGAAAAATAATCTTAACCATATAATCCATTTACAGCATTTCTTGTAGTTTGCCATAATTAACAAAATAATGACAGTTTATTACAGTTTTTTTTAATAAATTTCAATGTATTGGTAATTTTTCACCTTTATAACTATAAACATCCCAGCAGCAACCCAATACCATATACATATGCGAAATTATTACATGTGTAATATGTAACCACATTCAAGCTTTAATTCTTCACAACTTTCCATTCTATTGTAAGTGCAGAAATTTAATACTCCATTGTTATAATTAAATAATTAACAAAACAATGGTGTTATAAATAATAGCCAAAGCCTTACAGCTTTTATTTAAAGATTGTGTGATTTATCTGATGTAAACAGATGTACAATACATCCTTCCAGTTTTTACTTTTGCTACTTTACTTTCACACTTGTTTTACTTCATGGCATAAAGAACTATAAGGTAGCTATTAATAATAATATATTATTTTTTTAGAATTTTAATAAGCAGCAGTATTCATGTATTTTGTTCAATGTACTGTATACAACAGTGAATCATGTTTAGTAGACAGTTCAAACCAAAATATATGCTTTTTTATTCTTCTATAAAATTTTTAAAGATAATTAATTTGGTTGGTGTCACAAGGGATGCTTGATCCTTACCCAGCACTCAATGGCTACAAGATTGGTGTTCAATCCAGCTCAGGACAGACTACACAGAAAGGAATAGTCTACTTGCCTAAAGCCAACCATAGACCTATTTGCTAAGAGGCAACAGAGCCACCTACTGTGTAGCTCAGTGATTTATAAGTGGCTCTTAACTGGTAAAGGTCAGGTAATAATCTTACAGTATTGTGGTTATTGGGCAGATTTGGCTTTAGATCTTGTTGCTAATTGAAAATATTACTGAGTGCAGTTTGCAAGTGAAGACACAAATACACACACTCTTTTATTACTCTAAGGTCTTTACAAGACAGTATGCCTAATGCCTAAAACTTCATGTGTACCTACCTTTAATATTTATTTTTTTGCAGTATTTTTGCTGAAATAAAACAGTTGGATGGCAGTAGTGTCTATAGACTTATTCAAACCCCAGGCAGTCAGGGTTTGCAGCCCCTCAACCCAAAAAGCGCCCGCAAGGTCTTTCAACTAATGTGAACATTGTTAAATAATACACTGATGGGAGATTCCTGCCTCTGGCCTTAACAGACACAGGCCTGTGACGTGCAAGGACAAATTGTATCTTTCAAAGTTACAGGTAAACAAAAAAATCACCAAATAATGCCGGGTTCGCTTAAATTAAATCATGAATTTCAACTGTAAGATCTAATATTATATAAAATATGATTAGGGCTGGCACAATGGTTTAGTGGTTTGTATGTTTATGTTCTTCTTGTGTCAGCGTGGGTTCTCCATTTTCCCCCAGACAAAAATATGCTTCAGCTTTCACAGTCTAGACATATAATTTGTCTACTTATTAGCCTTAATGCTAATGCACTGATATTTTAGTTACAGTAAAATATGTGTTTTAACATGATTAACATGATAACATGAAGCCATGATTTACAAAAAGTAGTAAACCACAATATTAAAGGTTGTTGGGTAATTGGAAATATCCCATATATATATATTTTTTTTTTTTGTGAAAAGCTTTCTACTAATTTAACTGTGTTAATCTGTGCTTATTTAATTTACTAGGAATTTATGTTGCACTGCTCCAATTTAATCATTATGAAGGGTGTTCATATGTATTTGGATATAAATACACACTTAAAATAGTGAGAAATGTTTCCAAAATTATTTCAAGCTGTGTAAGTTGTTGCTCAAATCTCTTGTGCAAACAATGCCATCTGAGAAAAATGAATAGCTTTTAAATTTGTTTTCATTGAGTAAAACATGATAAAACAGCAAGAAAGAATGTAAATGTATTGCACTACTATTTTAAAAATTGTTGTTTAATTTATACCCTTTTATTTGTAAGATGGTATTCCATATATAAAGGAGCTACTATTGTGTTGGTTGTAACTGTTTCCAAGGTTTACACTGATACACATATTCTTGAGTCAGTGCACCCTTTTTATTAATATCTGTGTATTATTACATTCTTGGTCTTTTCAGGTGATGCAGAATTCTGTGGAACGCACATAAGGGAAGTAAAGAAAAGGTACTGCGTGTAACACTAGTTGTTATTAAGAAGGCACCATAGTTGCAAAGCTGTTGGGTGATACAACACATGTTGCCTTTGGCATACATGGACTTGAAATGCAGAGTCAAGATTGCATAAGCATTATATTTACCACCAAAGAACCCATATTCTTCTAACAAAAACAACACAGGCAGACTTGTGAGTCTTGTGAGACATGACGTGTTGAAGGTGATGAACATCATGATTTGATATTCTCCAATTCAAAGCAGTCATATTTTGCTGACAGGCACTCCTCATCATTCATACTTTTCAAACCATGACTTCTTTGGTGTAAAGAAGGAGGACTAAACTCTACCAAAACTACCAAAAGCGAGCTTATTAACATCAACTCAGAAAGCTCAGATTCTGATTTTATTACTCTTGCTCAATCCCATGGGTTAAACTTTGGATGGACTATTGAAAGAATCTAAAAACTCCCCAGATAAATGTGCTCAGATGTTAGCAGCAGTCCAGTTTGGGGTGTTGTATTTTTTATGCTTCGCCGAACAAGCAAAAGATTTACTGTTCAGAATATTAAGTCCTCATTTACAGTCATGGTGAAAAAGTACACCATGTTTGATTATTGATTAAAAAGTAAAAGGAACAATGTTACAATTATGTAATGTTACAATTAACATTAAAATTAAGTAATATATTTAACAAAAATAAAGCCAGAATAGAAAAAGCCTTGTGCATTAACCCTATAAATATGCAGCTGGTAGAGAGGGTGAATTAGCTTAGTGGTTAGGGCATTGAGCTATCAATCTGAAGGTTGGCAGTTCAATTCCCAGGTCCACTGAAGTTACCAGTGTGGGTCCTTGAGCAAGGCCCTCATTGCTCCAGGGATGTTGTGATTAACCCTGTGCTCACCTTGTAAGTCGCGTTGGATAAAGCCCACTCTTCTTCACAACATTGCTTTAATTCTTTGAAGTCTGTGAGCATTCATTTATGCACTATGCACAAGTCCATCACAGCATTTTAAATAGGTTTAAAAGTGTTCACAAAACCTTAATATTTTTCTTTTTTAGACCTTTGCTTGTATATTTACTCATGGGCATGTGGGTCATAGTCCTGTTGTATGAACCAGTTTCAGCCAAGCTTAATGATAGAGTCAAAGATGTGTTCCCCAGGAATATCCAGAGGTGAACATTTCTGGGCAGATACACACAGAACAGGCTGCCAATCCATCGCTGGGCACACTCACTCAAATACAGGTGTACATTTTTTAACTCACTGCTTTTGCATTTAGCTATATTGTTTTGTTTTTCATCTGAGGTTGTGTTTATGTAACTAGTATGAATGAAAAAAAAATATGTAAAAACTAACTGTAACATTACATAATAAAATCAATTCAATATTATTAAATTTTAAACAGTGACTAAATGATCTAAACTTATTGTGTATAGACAATTTCTTACACTTAGAGCAGTGATTTTCACAGCAGTTTTAATTTTAATGATCAGTTGCGATTTAATTTCTTTACAGATGAAGACAGAATAATCCTAGTACATGGCCTCAGGGCTTAGAAAGAAGTGATCTATCATGCCCTTGGCCATTTATGAATTCAAACACTGAGCAATGTGTATCAGCGTCAAGGTCCCATGATGCACTAGACTAAAAAGGTACATAAGCATGTAGCAGATATACCTAAAGTAAAATTTGCTTAACTTACTCTGAATGCGCAAACAGTATGTGGCTGCTCATAATGAGTAAACATCTACACCTCGTCTCGTCCACTCAAAGTTCTGTGATGTATTCAGATGTTTACTTTGAAAGCTTGATATAATTTTACTTTTGATGAAAGAACATAAAATGTTTATGATTATAGGGGCTTGCAGGTCACAAGCTTTAGCTGTTTAGGAGTTTGCTTCTTCTGAGCAGTAAATAATCAGTTCTTTGACTGAAATTCCTTATACTTCCTCTTCAAAATGTGTTTAAACAAAATAAATAATTTTAAAGTATTTACAATATGTAAATGATTTTATTTTATATTCACATTGAATATGTTTAAAAAAAAATAATCTCTAAAAATTAATTACCATAAACCGATGGATGGTGTACATTCTTTTACTTACGAGGATGTACACATATACATACTGTACATATGATTTAACAAACAAATTTACAATAAAAAATACTGAAATGCATGGGGATGAGAGAACAGTAACTAGAACAGTCACTTTTTTTTTATAAAATATGTGGCTAATGGTGCAGAGAACTGTCAGTAGTTTATAAACAATATACCAATATATATCAGTACTGAGAGTTGTGCTTTAAAATTTTCTGGTTAAAGCCTGCTTCTAATATAGTGGACTTCTTCCAGCTCAGTGTTTCTGTGCTGCCTCCCACTGTCTGAGATGTGACTGTCTCCACATATTATTGCTGAATAGGTAAATATTTGTTTTATTAAAATATCTGCGAGATGATAAGATTAGGTGAATCCTCACTTTCATTTCACTTGTTTTGCAGTGCAGCCAATGTGGACTGGATTTTGGTTGATACAGAGATGCTGTGATCTTCATGACAGGTCAGTTATATTTAATTTAATTTACAAATAACAAAATTGTAAAAAGTCTCATTTAATTCTTTGTTAAATGAAAATGTGTTTAAACTATAATAGAGAAAGAGATGTGTTAAAATTATATTACATGGAGAAATACTTAATTTATGGTAAACAAGTGTTAATTAGCCTTCTTGAAATTACAACATATGACTTATTTTTTATGATGTTGTTGAGTTCCATCTGATTAAGACTGTAAATATTGTAATATTGGCATAATCAAACAGTAAATAATGACACAGCATAAATATCTTGGTAGAATATATATGTGGGTCATGGTCCTAAAAATATAGTTTTTTAAATAAAAGATCAAAATATGCATATAATAGAAGTACAACAAACAGAATTTATATTATTTCAACACTACTATATGCACTTAATGGAACCTTATTGGCTGTCTTTCATTGTGTTCACACTCACAGTCTATTTTATCAGCTTCACCCACTATAAAAATGCAGAGAAATAATTTGTTTTGAGTTTTTTGTTATTAATAAAATGTGCTTGAAATAAACTGAATATTCAATAGAAACTTAAATTAGCTCATTCAGTGACAGTAGTTCTACTGGAGTTCATCACCACCCTTTTAATGCCTACATTTCTAACTTTTCTTATTGGATTTTTATTATTATTTGGGTTTTTCAGGCTATATGTAGAAAAAAAACAACTATTAAAAAAAATGTATTTACAAGCATGATTTAATAGGGCTGGTTTTGCATTTGTGCTTGGTTTAAATATCTAAAATATGTTTCAGTGTATTTTTACATGTCTGTGTGTCAAGACCTAAGTACCTTAAATGTATTCCTCTGTCAAAGCTGAATTCTTTTTAATTAATGAATTAATCTGAGAAGTTGAACATTATCTGACAAACTGAACAAATTGAACAAAGAGAACACTGTGAAATGAACAGTGATATTTTAACATTTAAAAAAAAATTGTATCTGACAAATTTTATTACTAATTAATTCATGTTAACATTGCTTTTATGTTATGTATAATTTAGCAGGTGAAATATTTAAATGGAAAAATAGTTAAACCACTAAAACTATGAGCGGTTTTCAGAACCACTCTTACTATCATAAGCACAAATGTTGCCTCAATATTGAACCACTGATGCAATACTGGACATTTTCTTTTCTGTGAAGCACACCTTTTAAGTTAGAAGGTAACAAATGAGTGCAGTTGTTTTAAGTTATTTGTGCTAATTAGTTGCTAAAACAGTAAGCTGCAGGTACAAACACTGGATTAAATAAATGCGCTGATCTGTATTAAAAAGGCAAAAATAAATCTGAAGGAAGCAAAAAGATTAGCAACTAGGATTTAACCAATAAAAGAGAGAAAAACTAAAGGACAAGACATTACAGGACTATAGGAAAACATAACCAGAGGGAAATTAATAAATAAAAGTGCAGAAAACAGTGAACAAATGGAGGAGTCATGCAGTAAATATATTACAGATATAACAGGAAATAAAATCTGTCTAACAACTTTATCATAATTTAAACAAAATCAATCTGGATTTATATTTAGTTAGTTTATCTTAAGCATGTGGAATATAATGTGTATTCTTAATTATTATATTATGAATATTACAATGCAATTTTTTACATGCCCATTTATATAGGCAGCATAATTTACAATTCTTTCAGTCTGAACCTTTAGCCAAAGCTAAAGATAAATGCAAATATAACATGTACCCTTTTGAAAGGTTTGTATCCTTAAGAGGGAAATGTAATTATATAATTAGAGCTCCTACATGATTTGCACTTGAGCCTGAGTGTAAGTATATGTTTTAGCTCCAAACAGCTGCTCAATATGTCTTCCTACATGATTAAAAGTAGTGCTATAAAAGAAGAATTTAGGATTACCGTTGTACTCTTTTAGGTAAAACTTTAGGCACCCAGGTTGAATTTAAAATTTTATAAAAGGAGAAACACCTCTTTCACATTAAACAAAAATCTGCACAGTGCCTATTTATTTACTGCATTAAACACATGAAAGCATTAAACCTTAAATGTGACCTGTATAAATGTATATGCACAATTATTATTTTGTGTCATTTTATAAACACTAGAATAATTACGTTTTTTTACATACGATTGTACACTTATGTATTCTACAGTATGTATGGCAAATAATAAGCATTAAATAAAGTAACTCAAGGAAATTAATATGACATATGGCATAATTCTTATATATTGGGTCTTGTAGACATCCTGTGTTTGATCAAATCAAACAACAAGTTATGTGAAATAAAAAGTTATTATGTATTGATTAACATCATTCAAAATATAAATCTGATTTAATGATTTAATAATAAAAATTATTTTTCATTCAGTAACATGTCTCTAATAGAGAAGGTTAATAAACACCAATTAGCTGATCATGTGGCATGTTATTTTTTTTTTTAGCATGAGCAGTTACTTGGTTAATAACCCTCATTTACAGTAATGACCAAATGAACATAGACTGCAATAATGATTTTAAGTCCAACCTTACCCCCTACCTTAGATTAAAAAAAATTAATAACTATCACATTCCCTATTGTAATCCTTCTTTGCAAAAGAAAGACATTATACATAATTACATATTTATAACAACTATATATAATATATTATATATAACAGATGAAAAAATAATTTGCCACCTTGATAGTAGTTTTCTTACAGCCCACACATGCATGTGTAATGTTACACTGAGTTGCATATAAAACATTAATGGCAGCAGGATTCTTTGGGAGCTGGTGATGAAATTATGGTGTAACCTTTATCAACGTGCCAGCAAACAGCAATGTACTAGTGCATATCACAGATCAGCTACCCTGACTACTCCCATCAATTTCACCATAACGTCCGGATCTATTTATTTTAAATTCAGCACAAAAACCCCTGTGATTCATAAAATATTGACAATTTAATTCATTTTATATTGTTTTATAAAAACACGATTGCATTTTGGCAAAACTTTGCACATCCCAAATGCAGGTGTTCTTCTATCTGAAGTGACCTGTTACTATTCAGTTACACGATTAACAAGTGATAACTTCTTACTGATTTTATTTATAGTAAACTATAATTAGTTCCTGCTCAACCAGCCATTTCTGGCTTCTGCTCTGGTAAACTTTTGATTAAATGTTAAATTGCCCTGTCCTCTTTAGCTGTTACAGCTGCAGGGAGCCTTAAAATGTTTTATAGAAAATCTTCCTGAATATGTTTTCTAAGTGAAGTTAAATTCATCCAGAAAGCCAGTCAAAAAATTAAGACCGTACACATTTTTACTGTGATGTCCAAAATCATATCCAGTGACAAATTACCACTTTTTAAATTTTTAACCCAATCTCAAAAATAACAATACAATTCAAGAATGTTCTTTAGAGTCAGATGATTTGTTCAGTAATAATTAGCCAATAGGTATTAACTCAAATTTTCTCAGGTCCAGTTCCAGAATAAAGTTATTCAAATTAGGTATTAATTTTTGTTGCTTGAACAAACACAGAAACAAATTTTATATTTTTTGTCTCTGTAAAAAAATACAGATGGTATGGTTAACAAAATTTACTGGAAATAAACAGTTTAGATAATCCAATTAATTAACTAGACACTATGAATAACAAAACAGTAATAATAATAAAAAAGTGAATATTTACTGAGGATCAGTATTTATTTACACAAAACAGAGCACCAATGACAAATTTGTATAACGTAAGGCAAACTACATTTGTGACTGCTAAAATTTAAATTTAAAATCTAAAAATTGTGGATCACTTATGCAGTACAGCACCAGCTTAGCCTTTCATGCTACTACAAATCCTCAGAATAATACTAAGATTACTAATAATAATAATGACAATTTTATTTTACTACTACCACAACTACTACTATTAATACCACTGCATTAAAACAATGAAATGATAACAACAAAGGCATTCATTCAGGGCATGACAACTGTCCATTTCAATTCACCTTGATAGAATTTAGGTCAACTGAAATAACAAGTTCAGATGATGGAATCAATTACAAACAAAAGAATCTGCACTGACTACACACGTGGTGCAATAAGGACTTAACGACTGAACCCAGAATGATGGATATCTGTAGCAAAAACACAACACAGGTTCGAGCAACAAAATTACTACGATTACCACCTGCTACTAATGATGACCTTCAAATGTTTAAAGAGATAGATCACCTTATTAATCCCAGAGGGAATTTGGTGTATTGCAGCAGCCAATGCAGTTACAAATAATATTAAGATAAATAAAAAGCACTATAAAAAGCAGTGTACAGTATATGTAGATACTGTAAATTATACTATAAACATAGAACAACAAATGTAATGAAATACAAATGAAGAAGAAGTAAGAATAAGTGTGTAATGAATGTGAATGTATAAATGAATACATTGGCAGTGTGTGTGTCAAAAGTAGGAATGTAGACATAAACAAAGTGTCAGTGCAAAAACATGAGTGTAACTTACTGATAAAAATATAACATAAAAATATTAGTTTTTCCACATATTTTTCAAGATAAATAGTCAAGATAAAATAAAAATAAGTTTATATTCAAATAAGCAAAACTTTGTTCCCTGTGGAGAGATGTATTCAAAATCAATAAAACATAGGATGTAACAAGGGGGTCAAATTTTGACATATATATCTATAGAATGAAATAGAGGAATGAGATATCCGACCAACTAACTACATTAGAACAAGTACATACTTAGTCATAATGAGGGATTTAACTTTCTTAAACTTGAATCCAACTTTCATCTGAGGGGGACGTTGGCAGTAGATTTCTCTACCGTTGGAAACCCACTCGGCTGAATTCTGAGTCGTTATCATTACATCTTGTTTAGCAGTAAGACGTGAAGGCTGAGCATGAGATGTGTATTAAAGTTAGGCACCATTTATACAGCTCCGATAACTTGCCCTCAGCTGTACTTCCTCACACGCGCGTCACACCAGGGAAGGGAATATGTTTCTAAACAATAACTCTTATTTTTTTGTAGGGCGATTCCTATTTCCCAAACAATAGACCAGATGAGCACAAACTTCTTAACAGCGGAGCGTAGGCTACGGACAAGAGTGCCAACAGAGTTTGAACACGGGAAAAACTCCAGCAGGTCTGATGCAACCCAATGCAATCAGCTCCAGCTCCAAACTGCAAAGCCCTGTCTCCTTCCTCTCATTAACTAGTCCTTCCTAACGATCTGCCGTCGTTGCGTCTCTGTCCGTCCACAGCGTCCTTCCACAGCGCCCTGTACTGAGCACCACACTCCAAATTATTAACGCGAAAACAGCTGCTAAATAAAGGCCCCGTTCAAAGTTTTATCATCCGAATGATCAAAACTGGAAACGATCGCGAATTACAGCGTTTATTTCTTTTATCACGCGACGTTGGTCGGAAGACGATTCGCAACTTGCAACTTTTATGATTAACCCGATACGGCTGGACTGCGCGGATTGATATGAGCGTGTGTGATAAGGCCGCGCTTAGAGAGGCGTGTCGCTCCCCGGTGCCCAAAAGTTTAGAAACCTTGCTTCTTCACTTGTTCGTCTGCGACATCAAACGGGTTGAAAGAAACAGAAGCGATGCGTTATTAATCTGATATTCACACTTCCTCTGCCGGAGTTTACTGCGTGGACAGATCGCTCAGCCCCCATCAACATGGAGTAAGTGTGCGCTCTCATTTAGTCTTCTCTTATTAAAGAAACGCCCAGGATCAATGTTACTTTCTCTCACGCTATTGCTTTCCTTATTTATTTCTCATTATGTTTCTAGTTTGTGTACTCGCTAAGTGGAATAACTTTTAATATGGATGGATTAAATTTTTAAGGAAATTAACTTAAGAAACATAAATGCATGTAGTTACACATTATTACTTTAGTGCATATATACTACATTGTGTGTGTGTGTATATATATATATATATATATATATATATATATATATATATATATATAATATTTTTAGGGAATAAGATGTCTGTCCTCCGTTTCATTCGTTGCCCTGTTCATTTCCTTTTATTTCTACCATTCTAGAAGGGCGTTTCTGTTACAACTTCATGTTCCTCACAGATTCAGTCACTAGGGGGAATGATTCTCATCCCTATAAATTTTCTGGGAATAATTCAATATTAAAAATGTGAGCAACAACAGCAGGACATGGTTTGAGCCTGTGACTGTGTACATTGTGCGTGTGTGTAGTGTGTTTGTAGTGTGTCTGACTAAAATCCAGTCTATTTTTTTTTATTTATTTGACATTTTTTCTTCCATGTCTTATTATTGATTAATATAAATATAACATTATTCCTAGGGTTTTGTCAGATCACAATGAGGGATTGTACTAATTTAAGTTATAGAAATGTCAGCAGGTTCCATGCTACTTCACAAGCTGTTATTTGATTGAAATGAATTTTTTTTCTGTTTTTTACAGGTTTAATTTTTTTTCCTCATTGTTTTGTGTGAGGCATCTCTTGACTTTTGACTCATTGTACATAATCCATCACTTCATTCAAATCAGAGAACACTGTAGCAGCATAGATCCTTTTCTGCAAAACTCTCCTCATTTGCACAGCCGACCTCCAATTTCTCTGTTTCCTACTGGCTAATGACAACCAATCCTAGACAAGTGGGGTGGAGTTTTCACAGACCTACAACATAATTGGTAAGCAGAGAGAGGATTTTTTATTTTACCTGATAGCTAGTGGAAGTCGCACTGCAGTATATGTGTTAATGGCGTACAGTAAGTACAAATTTTTTCCACTTGTATTATTAAATCAGCTTTGCTGATTTGTTACCGTGTTCATTTACCACTTAGCATAATTAACTATGTGAAGGTAAAGTAGTCGTGCATGTAGTCCAGATAGGAACAAGTAGCTTATTGTTTGTGTTTAATATTTGTAAAAAAAAATGTCTTTTGTATGCATTTTCTTTAACGTTTTGATTTGTTTTAAAATTTCCACTCTTTGAACAGACTGGATGACAGAACATTTTGACACCTATCCACACTCAACGTCAACCGAATCATCTCCTGTATCATCCATACCAGCTTCCCCCCTGGAGCATGATGTCCAAGTGCCCTCTGAATTGGAGGTCATGACCTCCCTTCTTAAAGAGGAACTTGCTCAACTCGAGGATTATTACTTATTTGAATCATCACCTATAAAAGCAGAAAAATGGCCAAAATTTGACAAAGGCTATCAAGCTATGGCTGCACCATCATACTACCAGTTGCCATGCAGTTCCTATAATGTGAATCAATCCGAACCAAATCCCCGTCTGGTTACATTGTCTGCAGGGGAATTTGACCTGCGAGGTTTTTGTGGCAGCTCTGTTGGAAGATCAAAAACATCCAGACCATCTCCTTATAGTTATGTTCGAACACAATCTACTAGCCAAAGGATAGCATCAAATGGATGCAAGGATGTGGAAGTCTTTGAGAAAGAAACATGGACTTTTAAAGGGACTCATTCAGGTTATGCAGAAATGGCTTTAGACCAGTGTGCTGTTGACAAGCTTTTTGCAAAGAACCATATTGGATCAAAGAAAGTCAGAGAATGTGCCATATTGCTTAAGGAAGAAGAAAAGAGATGTTTTACAGAAGATGTCTTTTACAGAGCAGAAATGGTAAAAAATTTTGATGGGGGTGCACCCATAGAAGCACACCACAAAAGAGAAGGACAGGTTCATGGAGTGAAGATGCATGGCCATAATCATGAAAGTGTTGCAATGCCGGCACTGCACTGTAGTGAAAACGGAAACAATCCTGCATTCAAACACCCTGATGTAGCAGAGTGTTACTTCAGTCAGATTAGCACAAACTTGGACCCATATCACAGCTATATGAGTGACATTGATCAGTCTGTCCGAACTGGACCTGTTGAACCTCAGAATCTTGGTTACTCAAACCATGACTGCCTTGTTGATCAGAATTTTGACTGCATGTCTGGAGACAGTGTTGGATCTTCCCTGGAATTTCCATCACAGAAACCAATGCAGAGACTGAGAGAAAACCTTTGCGCTTTTAAGCCGGAAGTAAAAGTAAGTTGCATTGAAAGAAATCACGGAGAACGAAAGCAGAAGAAAAGAGACCAGAACAAAACAGCTGCTTACAGGTATTGTTGAGTGTATAATCTTATTTCCTTAAACTTAAAATATAATTCATTTAAGACTAAGGCTCATGTGTTTCAGGGACATATCTATTCAAAATATTGATATCTGAAAACGTAACTTAATAATGATATCTGAAAACTGAAATTAAAATAAAATGTTTTATACAAAATGTATGGATTTAGGATTTTAGTAGTAATGTAATGTCAGTACAGTAGTTTTACAGAAATAGTGATGTCAATGTTTTCAATATTTAAATAACAACTAATTTGAACACATCACTGCCATTATAATGTTATATATATTGAGTGAGCAGTTAGCATTATTAGGAAGATCTGGGCATGGAAGTACTAATCCATTACATAGCCAACTTTAGTCACAGTCAGATGGTGAATAACACAAACCTAACATAGAAATATTACCTACATTTTTTGTTTGTATTGTAATTGACAGAAAGAGCTTTAACTGAATGTGTTTGGTCTATGTCCAGGTGATCACAATAGCTATTGTATCCTATTTATAATAAATTGTAACTTTTATAACTTTTTTATAAGGGAAATGATCTCAGTTAAGTACTTAGTCGCCTTTAATTCCTGATGCATAGAATCTTCTAATGCATAGAAATCTTGAACTTTTCTTTTTAATAGAGAATTCATTTGACATTATTTTACCTACAGCCCCAGTCCAAGTAAAGGGTATATTTAAAAAAAATCTTTTATTATACTACTTAATCATCATACCAGTCTAAAACACTTAAATCATTTGAGGTGAATGAGGACGAATTTAATAGGCAGTTTAGTTTGACCTTGTAGGTCTAGCTTGCCAAATGTCATTTACACTTTGTCCTCGTACAGACCAGAAGAGCAGAATAACGCTGATCTGCACCACCTTTGTTACCGTAATAACACCAGGTATCGTCAGAGGAAGAGGGCCGAGCAGGACTGCTTGGAGGAGGAGCTGCATGGTCTGGAGGGACGCAACAGAGAGCTGCGAGACAAAGCCGAATCTGTGGAGAGAGAAATTCAGTATGTCAAAGACCTCCTGATTGAGGTGTATAAGGCTCGGAGTCAGCGCTTGAAAGAGGATTGCAGTGCCTAAGCCTTTTCTCGTCACCAGCTTTAAAAGAATGTTTGAGCTCCAGACTTTCTATCCGCATCTGGCAGCATGTTTGTGTTTTAGGTAAATGGTGAGGCTCAGAGAAAGAGCTGATGTGTTTAGGTGCGTTTAGCAGATTTTTTTAAAATGAAGGACTTGAAATATCCTAGAACACTGTGATAACAGCCATGAGCTGACCAGTTTTCTAATCTGAGCTTTTAGAAACAGTTATGATTCGGTTGACTTTTTGCGCTTTATAATACATTGTTCTGTACAAAGTTAAAATACTTATACCAAAAGAGAAGCCAGCAGTTGTTTTACATATCTTAAGTATTCATTGTATGGGGCATGATGATCCAGCTGTGGACTTTTTTCCATTTTAGCAAATTAGCACTTTTGTTTTCATTAGCTAATTTGACACCTATTTTAACGTTGTGTTTTGAGATTTTGGTTTTCTTTTAAATCTATGGTGCAGGAGAGGAGCCTTTCAACCACGGTTAAAAAACAGTGCCCAGTATCGACCAAAGGGTTCAAAGCAAGTGTTAATAAAGCTTTGAGGTTTTATTTTTCCCTGGCTCAGGTAACGAATGCATGTATGAAGTACTAAAACAGCATGCTGTGTTATAATTTATTGCATGAAACATTATATTACTGCATTGTGCATTATCACAGCATATAAAAATTCTGTTCTGCCATCATCTCTTTTATTATAATTCCTTAAGAGAAACAAAACTTAATTTGCTTAATTTTTAAAGCTTGGAATTGCATTAATCAGCATGGAGAGTGTTTGCCTTCTTGTGCGGGTTTGCGCCAAACAATCGCTTCCATATGCTGGGGGATTTAGAAGACTTGAAGGCATAGAGTAGTTTCATTTTAAAATAGCTTATATATTAGACCTGTTATAAATGAACCAAACCTCTCCAAAATGTTCTTGCTACACATTGTTTTTGGATTAGGAGCCTCTGTGTAAAATCTGGTATGAGCCTTAGAAACAAACAGCACAATAAATGTGAGCCTAATTAACACGGTGTGCTTCTTTATGCAGGTACAACACCGTTTGAATCATAACGGGTAATACTGCAGAGAGTTATTCAAAATTCATTGTTTTAGTTTTTAATCTAACAATAGAACAGAATCTACTCATTTCAGACAACAATATCAAACCTGCATTGATAATTGTAGCGAACACCAAGAAAATCATTTCAGTAATATGTGTTATCATATTAGCATGCATCTGATTATAATGTCTGCTAAGCATATAAGTCATAAATCTCTGGCATTGTGTAATCACATTTTATTAGATTTTGTTGCTGAAAAAAAAACGAGTGGGTAAATTTATGTAATGATGATTTCTCTTCACAGAAATGAACTAATATAAAGCATTACCATAACAGTCGACATGTCCAGTACTAATACAATGTATACCATCTAGAATATTTCTGTTTATAATAAGCTTTGGTGTAACCATGTTAAAAAAGCTCACTGTCGCTACAACAAGGAATTTTGTTTGTGCCACGCTGTTGGATATGGTGCCACAATTTTCATAATGTCATGCTATAATATTTAAATGAGTGTACTTTTATGAGGGGATAGCCCCTGGGGAAAGCACGTGCCACCTTGAAAAGATACTGCAAGAATATGAAATATATAAATATATGCAATTCATAAGATATTGGTATTACTGGTTTAGTGTCCCAAATACAGTGTGTGGAGTCACTGATCATGTAAGTGTCACTATATATATTTACTTATTTATCTTCCTTTCTTGGCCTCGAATGGACAGCCAACTTATCCTTGCAACCACACGATTATTGAAATTGAGCTTCAGCACCCTATTCAGGACAGGTGTCATAATTTGTAAATGTATTTAAAGTGAATGTCCCTTTCTTTAAGAGGAAAAAAAGACGGCACAAATGATACCAGTGAAACACAATTGCACCTCATTAAAATACAGCTATTCAGCCAAGCAATGGGACTGGTTGTAAGTGGCCTACTAAAATAACAAATGAATTGTTACAAATGGCTACGGGGAAAAAATGAGGTGCGTTGGATAATTGGCTCTTATAATTTTAACTGTCCCAGTTCACTTGTATTGATAAAATATACCTATGATACCTCAACTGCATCAGTGTTACCCGATTGCACACACTTATACTCAAGGTTCAAAACTACTTTTGGCGTTCACATATCTTAATGTAACTGTTTCAGTTTATTATATTACATAAAATAAAATTTGAATATACTAATATTAACAAATAACATTTTTCTAAAAATGCTATACTGCATTTGGTTGTGGAATTGTTCCACTGCTTATGTGTTATGGTGTATGGAACAAGAAGATCCATGCAGCAACTAAAAAATTATTTATATTATAATTGCCCAGAGATAGTTTGCCACCCAGTCCTGGGTGTATCTGTCCAGTGCCTGAAACTTTCACTTCTGGATGGGCATGGGTAACCTCTTCATGACCCTAGTAGAGGATTAAGTATAAAATAATGAGATAAGATGAACAACTATATATAATATTATGCTTGCAGAGACTGGAATTAGAACTTTGCTGATGTTATTTGTAATTAAAAACAGAAAGTCAATTGCATCAAAAAAATGTTAACACCCAATATAAACACCACAAGATCAAACTTGAACATAAAATGTTATGTGACCTACTTGACAATGTTTATTAAGTACATTTAATATTTATACCATTTTTTAGAATAATAAAGTAATATGAATTAAATATTTGAAAGTATAGGTTTATCTGATAATTTGAAAATTATTTTAGGGAAAATATTAATTGACATAAGGGCATATAAAGTTGCAACAGTCAAAGGAATATCCACAGAATTGCAGTGTACTGGCACTAAGAGGAATATATATCAGAATTAAAGAATTAACAGTAAAGCAACAAAAATCAGGATAAAAAATAAAATACAACTCTCCTCGTGTCTTGTGGGTTCTAAATTGTCCATATGTGGTGTGTGTGTTCCAAGCACCCCCCCCACACACACACACACACATACACACAGCCCTAGTCCCCAGTATAGAATCAAGCAGAATATAATGATGTGAGTTAATGTCTTATAAAGTATATTAAAATACACAATAGAGGTGCTAATAAGCTAAATTAAAGCTATTAATGTAGTTGAGTGTTTCCTGTTTTTTTAGACAAGCTCACAGCTGGACTCTCCATTCTGATGTTTATCTTTTTAAACATATAAGTTGGTCACAAAAAATACTGAAAATATTTTCTTTGTACCATGTTACATAAAAAAGGACAATTGACAAACTCCAGGTTTCTATTCATATTGCGTTATACAAAATGCCTCATATTCTTTGGTAAATGTGTTATATTATGAGTTTCAGGTAGAAAAGATAGTAATAGTTTTTAAATTCATAATTCATCAATGACGATGGCTAGATCCTGTTTTTTACATACAGGGCCACAATGTCAGGGGGTCACAGATTTCCCTCCACCTCTTAATTCCAACAAAGCCATTTTTAAATTAGAATTAAAAACTCCATCATTTTATGTTTGGAATTCTGTAAAACCACTAACTGTAGTTATTACAAAAACGAGTGAATCAGCCAATATTATGCGTAAAAAATAAAGTCGAGACAAATGATAAATAAATGAGGCATTAAGTAAAAAGTGTGTTTTCTCAAGTAAACACTACTTTATTCACAGTCAATGGTTTGCATAATTTCAGCCTATTTTAAGTGCATTATGTTCTAAATAACCATCTAAGACATTCATAAATATTCTGAAAGAATATTAAATATTAAGAATTTGCCGAAATACTGAAATACTAATAATACTGCTGTAGTTCACAAAAAGTGTACTAATAATAGGGGTGTAGCAGTGTTGGGTAGACTTCTCTGCGTCAGTACATTGCGTCAATCAAACTGCGTCAGTTGATTGTGAAATGATTTTTAAAAAAGGCTTTTGGACGACGGATACATAAATACAGTGTTTTTTGAAACCGCTAGGTGGAGCCATTAGTTCTATAAAGGAGGATAGCAGTCATGCTGTCTCTAAAAAAATCGTTTCACAAACTGTAATAATAATAAATGTTTTTTGCGTACAACCCATATTGCACACTGCCTTAAATATATTAAATATATGTGGTGGGATAGCATAGTACCTTACCTGCTTCAATTATTTAGTATAATGTGAAAAATCTACATCCAAAAATGTTTGGATACCTTCTGAAATATCTATTAATTCGTTGTCTTCCGCTTTGTCCTATATTAGGGTCGCAGGGGGATTCACCATGCCCATCCAGGGGAGAACGTTTCAGGCGCTGGGCAGATACACCAAGGACAGGGCGCCAATCTATCGTTGGGCACAAGCTCACACAGACACGCACACATACTATATGGGGCAATTTGAAAAACTCAATTGACTTGATCCATGTTTGTGGACTGTGGGAGGAAACTGGAGAACCCGGAGGAAACCCACGCGGACACGGGGAGAACATAGAAACTCCACCCAGATGGGGAATCGAACCGGGAATCCCTAGCGCTGAAAGGCGAACGTGCTAACCACTAAGCCACCATGCCGCCCTCCTTCTGAAATAAATAGGAAATATGTTAAATCATGTAAAACAAATTTTTTAAATATTTAATAAAACATTTTTATCTTTCAATGGCAAATCAAAATATTTTTGTTAAATATAAACAAATTTACAAATTAATACCTTAACAACATTTCAAGAAATCTAAGATAGAGGTAAGATTTGACTGAGCATGGTTAAGTGTTTTAGAAGGATTCACAATCAGTAGTTTAACTGGTAACAGCTGAGGTATTTAAGATTAATTACAAAAGGAGACATACTGTTACATGTTTGGTCCTTGCAACCAAGGATTTGTTGTGACAAACTTTATGAGTGAATTGTTAGTCAGCTGAACTTTTTATCTCAGTACATTATTTGAAATGATTTTACATTATTGCAAATGATTTTAACAGGATTTTAAGCCAATAATGAAATGGGCAAAATCTCAACCTGCAAAACTGCTTTCATAAGCATCTTCATTTTCCAAACAATTAAAAATTACAATAAAAATGTATTTAAATTGTATTATATAAAATGTATATATTCTTTATTTATTTATAAAAAATATTTAACAAATAGAGTGGAAAACATTTTTTTAACTTCATTAAGTTATATCCACTCAGTTTTATTCAGTCTTATTGCATTTTTGGAAAATTTTAAATAACATTTTCAAATAATACATATTTTAACAATTGCCCTTTCAATGATCTTTTATACAACCTCAATATATGATGAATTTATTAGAGTAGATTTTTTCCTCTATACTGCATAAAAGATTTAAGATAATTGTTTATATAGTTCATTTTACAATAGTACATTGTCATAGCTTTAAAGTGTTTAAGACTGTACTATTAGTGTGAAGGAAAAAATCCCTGGTGTTGTTGGATTTTAAAGAAGAAACCGTGTGTGTGTGTGTGTGTGTGTGTCTGTGTCTGTGTGTGTGTGTGTGTGTGTGTGTGTGTGTGTGTGTGTGTGTGTATTAAAATGAGTTAAAATGAAACTCAACAATTAGAAATATGGTGTTTTTGTTTCTTTATTAATTATTGAAGTATTTCTCTCAAAGCAAGAAAAAATTCAAATTCAAAATACCATTAAAAAAATGACAAAATCAGATACCTAATGAACTGTAGTGTCATTCCCAGTTTTCCAATAAAATTAACTTCAAACATCAGCCCCACAAACTTGAGCAAATAGTGTTTAAAATCATAATTAATGCTCAAGTATAATCCTTTGAGTGGGTTTCAGTGGGTACTCAGTATACATCATTGCAATCCTTTCAAGAGTTCCTTAGTGTTAAATTCTCAGAGATGCATTAATGAATTCCCCATTTCCCATGAACACTTACACAAAGTAAAAAAAAAAAACAGATAGTATGTATTAGAGAAGTATATTAAAACATCATTATTAAAATCTAAAATATTTTTATACCTGTACTCTTTCTGTCTTAACAAATTAAGTGCTTGGTTTAAGGTCAACAAAACACTTTTACCTAGATATATTAAAATCACAGTTTTTTATGTATATCAAAAATATCAAATGCATATTAAACTGTGCCTTAACTTCTCTCTCTCTCTCTCTCACACACACACACACACACACACATGTATATATATATAT
>JAFMOD010000228.1:1742106-1754739 GCA_019802435.1 Corydoras maculifer
AAACAGCAACCCTGTACTTTTTGGTAAAAGAAATACCTTATCAAGTTCTGCAGGTTGCATTCCATCTGCAGGAGGCATTTCAGAGTTTCCATCATCTGCTCTTTGCGTAGGAAATGCAATCTAGCCTGGCCCAGTGTCACGCACATCTCCAACTCACCCACTCGACTTTTGAGAGCAAGTGATGCAACCTGCAGTGCACTGAGTCCTGAACAAGATACATCATAAATGCATACACATGGTACCCAGCTTAGTCTGTCAGTTTTAGCTTTGTAACAACAAAAATGTATATATACTGACTTGGCTATTGTTTTACACTGGATGCTCTTCCCGACACAACCCTCACCACACAAATTGGACAACGGTGAGCATAAACAATTGTGCAGGTCAGGTATTTTATATGGCATGGATAGACAAAATATTTACTTGCTATACTGCAATAACTAGCAATTACCAAAAGATATGTATATATATATATATATATATATATATATATATATATATATATATATATATATATATATATATATATATATATATATACATATATATCAAGCAAGTTGAACAAATAAATTCATAATTTTTATATTTAAAAATAGACAAAATGTATTAAAAAAAAAACTGTGAAAGCTTTTTATTGAACCTTTATCTGTTAAATAAAAGTTCAAGTGTGTGTGTGTGTGTTTGTGTGTGTGTATTTGTTTGTTTGTGTTGGAAATGTATGTGAGTACCAAATATCTAAAAGGGGAGTGATCTTCTAGTCTGAGAACATTCCTGTCATAAGCATCATGGGATCACCTGAGTTCATTGTTTCTCAGTTTTAGAATATCATAGTTTCTTGTGTAAAAAAAAAAAAAAAAAGCTTTCACAAAAAAGAAAACCATATATTTATACTATAAAAGTGTGTTCTCTGTAATATTGAAACCTACAGCATACTGCTAAAAGTGATTTGTGCTTGCTTTTCTACGGCATTGTTTTACAAAACTATGTACGATACCTTTAATGTAGATAAAGCAGAAGCCTAAAAGTACTATGTAATAAAGACTATAATTTTAAAACAGGCTATTCCCTTTTTGATAAAACAACATTTCAGCAAGTGAGCAAAAGATGTCATTTAAATGTGTTCAAAGAAATTTCAAATGATCATATTGCTAATAAGGCAGCACGGTGGCTTAGTGGTCAGCATGTTCGCCTCTCAGCACTAGGGATTCCTGGTTCGAATCCCCATCTGGGTGGAGTTTCCATGTTCTCCCTGTGTCCACGTGGGTTTCCTCCGGGTTCTCCGGTTTCCTCCCACAGTCCACAAACATGGATCATGTCAATTGGGTTCTCCAAATTGCCCCATATAGAGTGTGTATGTCTGTGTGAGTGTGTGCCCAGCAATAGATTGGCGCCCTGTCCTGGGTGTATCTGCCCAGCGCTCGAAGTGTTCTCCCCTGGATGGGCATGGGGAACCCCACCGTGACCCTAATATAGGATAAAGCGGAAGATAATGGATGGATGGATGTTGCTAATAACTCAAATATTATCCTTGTGAAAAGAGAATTTAATTCTAATTAATGTAGATTCATAGATTGTAATATAATGACCGTCTATATTTTAGCTTTATAGACTGTAATGCCTTTTACTGAGATTAAATATTAACAATGCCACAAAAGTAAATCGTAAATAAGTGTTGCATTAAAATAATATTAGTAAATATTAATTTTTTGCAAGAGCACATACCATTGACATCTCTGGCCTCCAAATCTACAAATAATCCATGTTTCATGTAGCTTTTAAGTACCTATTGGAGTCAAACAGTATTTGTCATTTTTTTTCTTAAGATTCTTTGTCACAGTCATTTTACAATATGATATGACCTTTGCAGCATGATGTTATTTTTACCTCTATAACCCTAATGTAGCCATGCTGAGCACTTAGATGAAGGCATGTTTGTCCATAGTTGTCTTTTTCATTGATGTTTGCACCATGGAAAATTAAATCAGCAACTATGAGGTGCTGATTCGTTTGAGCAGCTAAATGAAGAGAAGTCTGGAAAATTTTTTTTAAAAAAGAACATATAAGCAAAAATTTATATTTTAACATTTTTAACATAAGCTACTGTAACATAAGCTACTGTAAAGCCTACATCACAGGTCTCATTTAAGACCACTAAGATCATACATAACCATCTTGATAGTAAAGTATAGAATACTAAAACTACATTTCCTAAAGCAGCTGGATCATTGATCCTGTTTATGGATGGAATGTTTGTCCTGTGCTGTGGACTCTAAAATGCCTGACAATGTCCTAAAACTTCTGTCTTCTAAATGGATAGTTTTGTTAGAGTTTAAATATTCACTAACACACGTAATAAATCTAAGGTATCTTTATTTGTAAAGATTTGATATAAAGCTCTACCTAATATTTTGTCTTATGGCATTAATATTTGTGTTTGAACTACTGTTTGGATTTTACCTTTCCATCAATATCTTTGCTATCCAGCTTCTTTAGATCAGCCATCTTTTTGGCAATCACAAACACAAGAGCTCTTTGTCCCTCGTCAACAGCTCTGTGTAGAAGTCTAAGAGCACATGTAAACAGAACAAATTTGTGTATTGTATGTCTCAGAACATTGAAATAACAGTAATGAGATTTTTTTAAACAAACAGAGTCAAGTTATAACATATAACAAAAATTATCTCTAGTTTAATAGGTTTATACACAGCAGTGCTGCAGTTTAAACACACATAAGTGACTTTGCGGGACTATGAATAGTACACCAACCAAAAATGTTTAGTTACTAAGTTTAAAAACTTCAGCACTGCTGTGCTGAAAAAACAAACTTGAACACACCTGTCTCTAACTTTGCATCTACATGATAAAGAAATAAGGTAGATTGTTGATCTGTGATGGTTCTATTAGAGTTATGGATGCAAACAAATAATATAAAGAAACAGATGGCCTACAATCTGTACCTGCATAACAACAAGCTGCATCTGTATGGTATGTAAAACTGATACTGAAATTAAAAATGAATGTAGAATTGAAAGTAAATTTTAAAGAAAGAATGCAGTCAGCAGTCATGTGCTCTTATTATCATTTTTATGATTTTTAAAAAGCCAAAAAGAAAACCACATTTTTCATCCTTTAGTGTAACTTACGTCCTCCCATTTTCATCCACAGCAAGAAATTCATGGTCTAAAAAAGTGCTCAGTAGACACTCTTGTTTCTCAATTTGTCTCCAGAAGTATGTCATGCTGTTTGAACCGTCTGTGATTGAGCAATGGTTAGTTAGACCCTCCATGTTCTGTGATGGTTCCCACCAGTTATCCATTTTAGGGTTAAAATTGTTTTCATGTGGGGAGTGGACCTGTGCATCAATGTTGCTTGAAAAGTAAGTACTTTCACACTGACCCCTGTGTGTATTGCAATCTGATTTGCTACAGTATTCCAATGGATGGTCTGTAAAGAGAACAGCTGGGATGTTAGCAGAACAAGGCAAGTAAATTTTGATAGTCTACACAAGTGAATTTGAGTGGCGACACAGAACAGTTGTAACTTACTCCAGATTTTGTCTTCTAGCTCTGGGAGGATAGTGGATGTTTTGTGTTTGCTTGGCTGTAGAGATGTACTGGTCCTAAGATCTTCTTCCAGCACCTCCACTATAAAAGCAAGTTCTTCAAGATTCTTTCTTTGCCACTTCGTCTATTACAAAAATATACAACATATAAAAAGTTCTTAATTATTAAGATTAACAAGTTTTACATTTAACCACCATTTAAGGAGCTTCCTTACCAGCCTAGTTTTCCGATCTCCATTTATGCGGACTCGTTTTTTGCCCCCTAAAAGTATAAATTATATTATTAACACATGCAAAATGATGAGAGATATATTAGCTTATGAATTGTATTAAGTCGTAGATATATTCTAACCTTTGGGTGCTTTTTTTTCTTTAAACTATGAAAAGAAAAGGTGACACCTCATGTAAAATCACATACTTTTATATAGGTACCATACTAATTGAAAAATTAAAGACAGCATACCTGAGGCTCTTTGGGGTCCATTCCCTTGGCTATGCGGATATTCCTGAGCATGTCTTTTACAGGCATTTTTACCCTGACGCCAAGATACTTTTTATCTGCTTTGGCTTTGTAAATTTTTTTACCTAAACATATTTGTGTGTTTGTATGATTATTATTTTTAATTCTTTAAATTAATAATTATACATGCAGTGTATAAAGTGCAGAGTATTTTAAGATATTTATTGTAAGATATTTATTGTTTTTATGTTTTTATTAGCAGGAAACTGCAGGATAACAAAATAATTGTTTACATTAATTTACATAAATTCAACCTCTAGGTCTCTGTATTTTCATTACTACATTCATTAAAGGTTTTATGAATAGTTATGTAAAAATTAAAGTAGACTTTCCTGCTGTGAGCAGTATGTGTTTAATTACAAAAAAAATACTGTCATGTGTTACATAATCTTGCACTATATCTGTCTATGGGAAACTTATTGAAAACAAGATGCAGTTTTACCCTTTGTTTAACTTTTGTCATTGTATGAGCTTACACACCAAAATAAAGGTGAAAAATAAAAAAAGAACAATAACCAGTAGTTTTATGATATGTACCTATGTCATACATAGAGCTAATAGTTTTAACTACGAAGACAACACATACCTTTCAGAGTTGCTGAATCTTGTTCACTTTTTTCAGTAAGCTTGCAAACTTCTACATTTGATGTTGTAAGTGTACTTTTTCCACTTATAAGTAATGCAGGCAACACTGGAGAGGGTGAACCATTGACTGAATGCACAAAGCATTCTTTGTTTTTGTCTTTCCACTCACAACCATGTGGCATTCTAGTGTGTCCTGAATTTTCCACTTGACTCCTTACCATGTTTAGCACTCTTGCTAAGTGTTAAAGCTGGTGTCAGCTGTTTTTTAGCTTTAAAAAAACTTTAGAGAACAAATGTTTAAGAAAGAACAAGTTTGGATCTTTCCAGTCTTACCCTGTGATGATTAGCGTATCCGCCAAAGCAAATGTGTATGAAGTTATTACGTGTGAGGTGTAACGACATAACGAGGGTGGGACAGAGTCATAAGAATGCTGAAGTGCCTAAAGGCTTTAACACTATACCTGTTCTGTCATGATAGCACACTCAAACATAGTAATAAATAAGCAACTGAAACCATCAGTTTACCAGAAAAATAGCTGTATGCAAAACCATGTAATTAACGTTTCTATTTTACAGATACCCAACTTGATATTGGGAAAAATGTTTCAAAATTAAAATAAACTAGACAACAGTGCAGTATTGCGTAAGTTTGTGAGTGTCCAGCGATAGATTAGCACCCTGTCCTGGGGGTATGTACCCAGCGCCCGAGACGTTCTCCCCTGGATGGGTATAGGGAACCCCCCCGTGACCCTAATAGAGGATAAAGCAAAAGATAATGGATGGATGGATAAGTCCTCCACTGGGGTCGCGGGGGGAAAGCATTCCCATGGGGGGATAATTTAAGTGCTGGGCAGGTACTCTTATTATTATTAATATCCATCCATCCATTATCTTCCGCTTATCCTATATTAGGGTCGTGGGGGGGGGTTTCCCCATGCCCATCCAGGGGAGAACATTTCGGGTACACCAACATTTGGCAGATACACCCAGGACAGGGCGCCAATCTATCGCTGGGCACACACTCACACAAACACACTCTATATGGGACAATTTGGAGAACTCAATTGACTTGATCCATGTTTTTGGACTGTGGGAGGAAACCCGAGAACCCGGAGGAAACCCACGCGGACATGGGGACAACATGGAAACTCCACCCAGATGGGGATTCGAACCGGAAATCCCTAGTGCTGAGAGGCGAACGTGCTAACCAATAAGCTGCCATTATCAATATCGTTATATAAAATTTTAAAAATTGCTCAAACAGAGTATACAAAACAAAAAAGTTTTACAAATATTTATGACCTTGATTGTTAGCTTGGAGTTGAGTTTCCACAGTTCATTTCCAGGTCTTATCAAGTATTTGTGCTGAGGTGCAATTGGGCAAGCTACCCAACATTCATTCATTCATTCATTCATTATCTCCCACATCCCAACGTCTCGGGCACTGGGCAGATAGACCCAGGACAGAGCGCCAATCCATTGCTGGGCACACACTCACTCACACAGACACACTCTATATGGGGCAATTTGGAGAATTTAATTGACTTCAATGTTTTTGAACTGTGGGAGGAAACCGGAGAACCCGGAGGAAATCCACGCGGACACGGGGACGACATGGAAACTCCACCCAGATGGGGATTCGAACCGGGAATCCCTACTGCTGAGAGGAGAATGTGCTAACCACTAAGCCACCGTGCCGCCCTGCTACCTAACATGGATTCGAAAACATGGATTTAAGGTTAATTGACTGCTCTAAATTACACTATTTAAAGTGTCTGTCTGTGAGAGTTTTGAGTGAGTGTGCCCAGCGATAGATTGGAGCCCTGTCCTGGGTTTATCTACCCAGCACCCAAAATGTTCTCCCCAGCTGGGCATTGGGAATCCCCCCGTGACCCAAATAGAGAATTAAGCGGAAGATGGTAAATAATGAATTAATTAATTTCAGAAATAAGTTTCAGAGAGATGTCAAAAATAAACAGTTCGGATTCTCTAAGGGACTATTGACAAATTATCATTTTCACTTTCACATTTTAACAGTGCCAGAGCCAGTTAACTTTCACATAAACTATGACTGGGCGGAGCATATTTTTTAAAGAGAAACATGTAATTTTTAGAGCAATTAAAACTGGTTATTCTGTGCCGTCATATTAAAGCGTCATCGGCAACTAGGTAGCGCAGTTGTTACAGTTTTTCTCAGTCGATTTGGTTCATTTCTCTTTGTCACTTGTGCACATCATTATTGCATTTATCATTTATTTATTTATTTATCACATTTTGCAAATGCTTTAGTACATTTTGTAAATGGTCATAGACAATTGCCTGTTGTTTTTCACATTATCTGTTGTTTATGTTATGTTTATCAAAATGTGTTGTACTGATTGTCTTGAATTGTCTTACGCTCCAAAACATTTAGGTCTTATGTCATCGCCTAGGTCATTATATGCAAAAGTGCTGAACATGTTGTCATAATCTCTCAGGCATAATTTGTACATTTATTTTACACTTTTTAAAAACTTTTACGTTAAATTCTGGTAATTTGTCTTAAATTGGTTAAATTGTTCTCAGGTGAATCTTGGCTTTCTGTTAAGGGAATTTGTGAACATTTAGATCATCCAGTGGTCTCAAACATAGGTCAGAGGTGCATCTCATGAACCTGTAATTGGCAAACATATATATATATATATATATATATATATATATATATATATATATATATATATATATATATATATATAGACACAAAACATTGCAGTGTAAATGAAGCCTCACAATGGAAAGACAAGGCCGTGAACAGCCAAGAGAAGGGGTAAGGCTGCGTGGAAGGCTGAGGGGACAAAACAGAGGAAGAGGTAGGAGGGTCCATGCAAATAGGTTTGTCCCAGATGAAATAAGGGCAACAATTATGGACCATGTTTTAAACCATGGTCTCACAATGGCTGATATCTGGTCGCCGGGTGCAGCCGAATGCTGGAAGAACAACGGTGTCTTCAATTGTTTAAACATTTCTTAGAGAAAACAGATATTTTATTCAGAAATCTTCACTCTGCTGTAATGCTGCACAATGACAAATTCTGAAATGTTATTCATTCTTATGCTTTATTACATTCTTACTGTATACCATATAGGACTGCAAGACTAGCTCATAGGGGTGGCAGAAGGTCCCCTATTCACACCTCAACAAGAGGAGGCCATATGTGCTATGGTCATAGCAAATAATTCCATAAGGCTGAGGGAGATCCAGCAAGCCATCATACAAGACAACAGTTTTTTTTCCAAACATTACATCTGTAAGCATCTCCACTATTGACCAGGTTTTGACGACAGTAGATGACAAAGTTCTATTTCAAAGAAATGGTGACAGGGTGAAAGAGCTACGGTACCAGTAACGCTAATGTGTTTGTCAAAATTAAGAGTTAAGAGAGAAGGAACCTTTAAGCTTATTTGGATTGCTAACGGGGCGGCATGGTGGCTTAGTGGTTAGCACGTTCGCCTCTCAGCACCAGGGATTCCTGGTTCGAATCTCAATATGGGTGGAGTTTCCACGTTCTCTCCGTGTCCACGTGGGTTATCTCCGGGTTCTCCGGTTTCCTCCCACAGTCCAAAAACATGGATCAAGGTCAAGTGAATTCTCCAAATTGCCCCATATAGAGTGTGTTTTTGTGTGCGAGTGAGTGTGTGCCCAGTGATAGATTGGCGCCCTGTCCTGGGTGTATCTGCCCAGCGCCCGAGACGTTCTCCCGTGGATGGGCATGGGGAAACCCCCCCTCCGCGACCCTAGTAGAGGATAAAGCGGAAGATGATTGATGGATGGATGGATTGCTAACGATGTTACATTAAACACTGACACCTAGTGGCAAAATAACGAAACGCATTATTATCGTTATCGATTACTTTGCGATAACGATACTATTAATACAGTGTTTCTAATTTCACAGCAGTATAGCAAACTAAAGCACATTTTCAAACCTTGCATCTCGAAGAACAGAGGACAAGCACGTTACTCCAAAATTTTCTAATTATATCCTATTATTGACAGCGAATTTGCTAAAAATATAAGACAATTTAAGGAACTCTTAAAATTACATGGATGAATTTATACTTGATATTTGTATAATACAAACCAACTTGGGTGCAGGAAGACATCACAACTGGATATCTTCCCTAGGAAAACACTGACATTATGTATACTGAAAATTTATTGTAAATGTATTTGCAAATATGTGCTTACTTTGAGCATTTTAAATATGTATTTATGTAGTACTGATTAGATAATTGCAATTATACTATGGTTATATTACTATACTTAAAAACTTTTAATATGGTGTACTTTTAATAAAATGCATAGATATACTTTTAGTTGTAAATTAATGTTTATTTAAGAAAAAATATAGAATATTAAAATTAACTATAATAATTAATTTAATTATTTAAATAAGTAATGTTAGTCAAAGTTTCCGTTGCGTATGTGAAACAGAAGTTTTACTTAGTGTATTTTTCAAAAAGAAAATTTGTCTAATACAGTGGATTTGATTTGTAAGATTTGTATTATTTGTTATATAAATGTTTTAATTATATCATATACTCAAGTTATAAAAATAATACAGTGAATATTTAGACTTGTGATGAATTCAATATTAATTTAATTTAATCTTTACAATGTAACCAAACACTTACGGTGTTTTTTTTATGCGTTTTCCGGGTTATTTTAATTTTAATTTTAATAATGTTGTGGACATTTGAAATGGTCGTTGTGATTTGTGCGCATGCTCAATAGGTGGCGTCATAGGATTGCTACATTTTGACCGCGCAGTGGAATTAGCTTTACGAGTTTAAACATGCCGGTTTATTTACATATCTAATAAGAAATTAATGGACAAGAGCAAAAAAAGGTAAGTTATATACATAAACAACTTTTTATACTATATTTAAAGATTATCAGCTAAAATCAAGTGTATTAATAATGAACATTAGTATTAGTTGGTCAAGATTTCAGCTGCTGAACTATCGAGTTCCTAAAAGGCCTCGTTTTACTCTGGAATTAAAGTCTATTTGATGTAATTAGTGACTTTTGCAGAAAGTATAACTTACATTTTATGTTTCCAGTTTACAATAATGTTTATTTCTTGTTTATATACTATGCACTATTTTAATTTATTATAATTATCTACTTCAATGGCATCACTGTGGTTTAGCGGTTCTAATCCCCATCTGGGTGGAGTTTCTATGTTCTCCCCGTGTCCGCGTGGATTTCCTCCAGGTTCTTCGGTTTCCTCCCACAGTCCAAAAATATGGATCAAGTCAATTGAATTGTCCTAATTGCCCCATATAAAGTGTGTATGTGTGAGTGAGGTAGTGTGTGCCCAGCGCCCGAGACATACTCCCCTGGATGGGCATGAGGAACCCCCCCCCCCCACACACACACAAGTGGAAGGTAATGGATGGATGGATCTACTTCAATATTATTAACTGTATACTAGAGTACATGCTTATATTATAAGCTTCATAAATGTTTTAATAATACAATTAAAGCACTACATGTTTTATCTTTTCTGGCTTTTTACACCTCATTGTTGTCTAAATGTGATTTGAATTTGTAAATGCAAATCTACCTAATATAAATAAAAAATATTTCAACTTATAACTATTTTAATTGGTTAAGTCAAGTCATAAAATTGTAAAGGATAATAGTGTATTACTTTTTTAAAATAAACATACAGACATGAAAAATACCCCTTGTTTGAAATCTTTTTCTTTAGAACAAAATAGAATTTAATTATTAGAATATCATATAAGATGAGTACAACCTCAAATTATGAACACGTGACCAATAACAACCGATAGCACTGCATCATCCTTTTTGCTGGTTAAAACTGAAGCCAGAATGGAAAAGCTCTTTATGAAAAGTATTCCACATTAAGCAATAGCTTGGAGAAGCAGCTATCTGTAAATAATTTTAAAATAATAATTTTATGTATGACTTTAAGTGGTCTATTTTTTTTCCCCAAGATTTGTTGGTGCTTGTTTATTCACAAGCTTCCCCACAGCATTTTAATTGGTTTATGGTATAAACTTAATTGAACTGAAAAAAACTGATAACTGTCCTGTTGCATGACCCAGTTTTAACCAAGCTTAAGCTGTAAGATAGATGGCCTTACATTTGACTGGAGACTACTTGCACAGAAACATTTATGGTCGACTTAGTGACTGCAAGGTGCCCAGGTCTTATTGCTGCAAAACAAACTTTTAAGGTTCTTTGGTTCCCTTCCTCAGTCCAAAAACATGTATTTAAAATTAATTGGCTGCTTTAAATTGCCCCTATATTTTTGATGTTGTAATAGACAATAGGTTGGTTCTGCAGTAAGATGTGTGCATAATGTTGATGGTTTGAAAGTGGTTGCTTATCTTACAGCAAAACCAAGTCTAGTACTGGAATATATAATTTGAGTCAGATTGGAAATGGAATTTAAATTTGATTGTGTGTATTAATAGTGTGCATCACCATGGATACTTTCTCATTCTGCTCATTTACTGCTAGATAGACATTTCCAAAAAGTTATTTTCAATCCTAATTAATTTTATTCTATACAACTGTCTATTATTTATGTCCTCGAAATAATTTTAGCCATGGTATCTGAATCAAATATGAAGAAAGTAATTGCGTTTAAGCTGTGATCATGTACAACCAGGTCTGAACTGGATGCAGTGGGACAGCATGATTAGGTCATGAATATATTGTGCATAGGCCAACCATGGTCATGTCAACCCTGATATTTGGAGCATAATAACTGTACACACTTCAAATCATGTAGCACCAGCCCTCTAAAACTTTTTTTTTGCATATTCTATTTAGAATATAACCCATATGCAAATATACAGAACATTTGATTCACCCCGGTGTTATAAATAGGGTTCGTATCTAACTAAAGGAGCGATAGCAGCGTGTTCATGCCATGTTTCTAAAAATGTAGAATTAAAGTTTGTACACTAGAGGGCAGTAACAACATATATTGTGAATCTGTTCTACAGTCGTTACCTTCATTTACTAATTTTTCCTGTTTCCAGTTATTTTTCGTATTGTTTCACTAATTTATTTTATTTATTTCCGCATATCAACTACCACCAAACTTCACTGTATACATTTTTAAGTTTGTAATAGTAGCATTAGAAAACAGTCGATTGTTCAATTTTAATTCATCTGGATTTATTTATCATATGAACATTTGGTCTTCTTTATAAATGGGGGAAATAATAAACTCATCTCTTAATAAACTGTCCTTGTACTTTGGAACCATGTTTTGCAGAGTCACCTTTGAGGAAATCCCCTTCCATTAAAAAAAGGTTTACTATTCACCCCCCTGCTTAAGTTGAGACCGCAGTTCCAAAATTCCACGAAATTTATGTAGACGGTTGAACAGGTTTCCAGTTTTGATTAGTGCAGGGACAAGGACCATAATATTTAATAGTAACATGTTAAAATTTTGTTTGCACTTTTAAGTTCTGAATGTTTTACATGTCAGCTCCAAATAGTTTAGATCACCTATAACTATTAAATGTTCTTCATAACATCCTATTTTGAAAACAAACAAAACATTGACAGCTCTCTCATGGGCTTTTTGGAGAGGCCTGTGATTCATGGGTAAGGGTGAGGCGTGCCCACACTTGCAGCTGCCACATGGGTTACAGTTAAGCAGCAGTCCAAAAATGACTTTTTCTCAACAGGATGTGGAGTGTTTTCAAACACATTATATAAAAATTGTATATCTTATATATTAAAAGAAATTTGACATTATATTGCGTTTACCTCATAATTTTCAAAATAAATATAGTTTTGTGTAAAATGTACACTTTCACAAACCATAGAAATACATGTTAACCACTTGGTTATGAACACTGGAGACAGGTGCATCAGTAAAGTTGAAACCCATACTGCTAAATGGTTCACATGAAATATTGTGTGTGTGTGTGT